>JAKGSA010001162.1:0-26372 GCA_033558755.1 Philaethria dido | reverse complement strand
ATATAAACTGTAAAGTGAAAAATTATAGTACTGTATAAAGTGTGTCAAATATAAGAATTACATATCTTAATAATCATAATGTTCCCAAAATATAAGTATATCTGTAATAGAATATCCGTAAATAACAATTTCAGTTAACACACTTGATCGTTTTCCTTTAATATTTTCAAGAAAATTACTTTTTATGGTTTCAAACACGGATTATAGTATTTATGTACGTTTGATGTATTCAGGATTACGTAGAGAGGTGGGTCTTTGAATGAGAACATGTAAACATCAAGAAAGATTACAACATCGTATGTATATATACATATTTATTATATATAAGCGTTTTTTTTTTGGATAACGGATGGCAAACGAGCAGAAGGACCACCTGATGGTAAGTGGTTACCTTCGCCCATGAACATCTACAACACCAGAGATGTTGTAGATGCGTTGCCAACCTAGAGGATACAGACGGATGGGGAGGACAATGTAGTAGTCCACAATCGGAACCACCACATTTTAGGGAAAGGATGGGTGGGAAATGGGAAAACCTGGCTTACATGCCATCAAACCGGAACACATCATAAGATATTGGGCGGTTCGTCTTTGACATGACAGTGGTCGCGAGCCCGACAGAGGACGAATCTCCTACCACCAAAAATTACACATAATTACACATAATTTATACTAAATTACACATAATCTTTACAGAGTAAAACAAAGTCATCTTTGCTGCTTTACACGTGTTACTTTCAAACTACTCAATCGATTTTAATGCAGTTTTCACTATTAGATAGAGTAATTTAAGAGGAAAATTTATATGTATATTATATTAGAATAAAAATGAATTTTAAGGATTTGTTGCTTTATTAGCTACAAAACATGATTTGTGTACTCATACCTCAATTTCACCTTAGGTAGATCAAAATTATTTTATATGGAATTGTATATCTTAAAGATGCGATTTTAACAAAAAAAAAAACCTACTCCAAATAAAATTCATTAAAATGTACAAATATTACGAACCATATACTTGACACTAGGTTCTCAGGTTACCCCTGCCTTCCCTGCTATGTGCGGGATACAGCGTGAAGCCAAATAGTAATACAGTGGTAATATTCATGAATTGTTTCTCTTTGACATAATTGCCTGAACGTAAAGGATCGCAGTAACGAATTCAGCCTGCCCATTCTACTGTACTTAGAATTCGCTAGCTTTAATATTCCGAAATTGCATGATTGGTTATAGACCGACTATCTAACAATTTTACTCTTCACGTGTATTGTAATGTATTTATGTTCATCGCTTTTGTGTTAACTATCTACGTGTACGCCTTATATCTTTGCGTTAAACGCTGTAAATTACAATTTTTGAAATAATACTTCTTTAGTACAGTTGATATTTGAATATGTAACGAAAATGCAACACGGAAAAGAACCAGAAGAAGAAATTAATGAAAATATGAGGAATAACAAGTAAAATACAAGTATCCTAATATTTCTGATATCCATATTCATCTCATTCTATCGAAGACTACTTTTCTAAAATCTCACTTCTGCCATGTGTGAATTGCACACACATTTTTATTTAAATTTTTTGGAATTGTATGTCAACTGTACTATATATCATTTTAGGGCCATACAATGTCATCATAATTCACAACAGAGACTAGTAAGTTATAATTTCTTGTTCCAAGTATATTCAATATAAACTCTGCTAGGTAATATAGTACAAGCAAAGCCAAGATAACAAGCTTACTCTGGGTGTAGCAATTAGGTCCTGAGGGCACAAATTGTTAGAAACCACTATGAAGTGGGGAACGGAGTGTCTTAGCACTACTTACAGTCAATTTAACACAATTGTTGTTCCAATAAATAAATTAATTAATATTTGTGACTTATTGTGGAAACTGATGAGTTTCGCCGGCTTTTCTCAACAGATCTGCTTTCTGTGCCGGTGGTAGCTTCATGTATGACCGACAATATTGACCTTTTTTTTTAAAATGTACTATTTGTATAAAGAATGAACGCGTGGAATACGCTTACATAGAATTAAATAGTAATACTACATGTGGGCGCTTGTGAGATCCCACACACACTACTCGTACGTAACCCTACATTAAACGGTTTCATTTTAACACCTAAATTTACACCACAAAGGAAATTGAAAATTTGTGCATACAAAGTGGATATTCAATTCGAGTGATTTCACATTTGCATAACGAACTCTCAAATTATAGTAAAGCGATGTCTCTAGCGGAAAGTGCTTGTGTACAAGGTGTACGCTACTACTGTAGTTAAGTTTACTTTAAGGTGTCCTAGGTTCCCTGTCCGTATTCACCTATACTTCAATTATACGCTTTTTCCCGTATATTAGGGATTAAGAAAAAGTTTGGTGTCAAGACACTCCGTTTTCTACTTTCTGCCCAATTTCGATATATGAAGTGTTAAGTCGCGAAACTTAATATGATGTTTATTTAACCAGAGTACAGGAATTAAAACATTTGTTTATGTACCTTAGAGTGGATATTGAACTCATAACCAGTTGTGCTTCCTGTCAGACACTATCCCACTGCGCCACAATAACCTTAATTCCATTCGTAATATAGATATTTTTCAATGTTTTAAATAAGCATCCATTTTTGCTAACCATTAAATATATAAAATAACAATCTTCCTCTATTGTACGTTATATTAAAACGGCCACATCCTTTACCCCGAAAACTGCTATAGTTTCGGTTCTCCAGGCAACCGTACTATTTTGTAGTCCGCGTATGATCCTCATATATATGTGTGCCCCACATCGGGTCGTGTAACATTTCCGAAGTAATTTTGTGCCGCTTTATTGATACTGCTTTCAATCAAAAATACCTCGGAGGGTCTTTACCGCGAGCGCTGCGAACGCGAAATATATAGAAATATAGAATTTTGTCTTTCCCTATTGCATGGTAAAATTGTTAAATATTTTTGTGTAATTTATATAATAAAAAAGCGCGGCGTTGAGTTCTGCCACACAGCATGCAATGCCTCAATTCGGCAGTAAGTGGGGAACGGAGTGTCTTAACACTAGGTTCCCTCTGCCTATCCTGCTATATGCGAGATACAGCGTAAAGTTAAATTTTATTTGTTTTTATATATAGTAAAATAAATACACAAAGGCCACCGTTCAAGAGAATAAATATATTTAAGTTGTGTTTTTTCTTGCTCTGGTAATGATAAAGTGTGGCGTTGAGTTTCACCATTCCCACCCATCATTTCCCCAGAATATGATGGTTCCGATGGCAGACTACCGTAGATGTTAGATTGTCTCCTTCCTTCCATATGTACACTCTAGGCCGGCATCGCATTTACAACTCATCTGATGTTGTAGATGTCTACAGACGAAGGTAACCATAACTAATGCAACTTACCATCAGGTGGTCCTTCTGCTCGTTGTGAACTTCATCAATAAAAAATATAAAAAAAACATTATGGTCCATGTTGAAATTATTTACTTTAAGAAAATGTATTATCAATATTTAGTATTTGAAGAAATAATCATACTCAGGTACAAATTGTGCCACATTTGAAGTAAATTAGACTCTAGAGGATAACACTATATGAGAGGATAACACTTAAAAATAAGTGAAAAGGCTTACAAGCGGATTGCAAAATGAATACGTCTTAAATTTCCTACATACAGACCTCTTAAATTAAATTTTAGAGCTCGACGCTATTTCCCTCAACTTATTCAGAATGAACCTTATGTCAAGACACTCTTTTCATTTTCTGTTCGAAATTGAAACATTGTGTATTTAGTGGCGGAACTCAACGTAGCACTTTATCTTACTAGAGCTGGAAAATACATACAAATATACATAGCTTCACGCTGTATCCCGCATATAGCACGATAGGCAGAGGGAACCTAGTGTTAAGACACTCCGTTCTCCACTTTTCGCCGAATTGACGCATTGTGTGCTGAGTGGCGGAACTCAACGCCGTGCTTTGCCTTGTTGCCAAACCCAGGAAATGAAAAGTTCCATTGGATCCTGGAGTGGAAATCATACCCACAACCTGTCGCGTTTACAAGTCGCACGCTTGTGCCTCTGCGCCAGGACAGGCGTTCAAATAAACATGAATAAATATAATCAATCCGCCAAGTAATGATCGAATCTAAATGTTTCAATCAAAACCAACCGTGTTTACAATCAGATGTTTTCCCACTACGCTACTATGGCGTCATAAGCTTTTACGGCTAGAAAGAATTAGGCAAACTATCAAACAAATTTACTTAGCACTAAGGAAGAACAAAAACGGGTAATTAGAGTATTATTCGGTATTCGCAAGCCGTTACAACGCGTATTGATATTACTGCTACAACACTATTGATGTAATTAAACTGAAACTTAGTTGTTATTGAACCATTACGGAATGAACACACATACAAATCTATTATTGTTATTAAATTGAGTAATGTAACTCGAAATTGAGATTCGTGTAATGAGGAAAGCTTTATGTTTTTATTTGCAGCTTCACGCAGAGAAAATTTAGAGGCAAAACAGATATATTGAATGGCGGTAATCAAAACCAGAGCAAGGAAATTCAAATATTTTTGAGATAATATCCCCCGAGTAGATATCGAATCCACAAACAAATTCGTTTCACTGCGCCACGATGGCCTCGGCAGTTTTTTTTTAAATTTTATATCGCAATTAAATAATGAATGCCATTAGTCGTGACTTCGATGCCAGCTATAGGGACAAAGCACAGTTGTAAGTACCGCCACATTATTTGCAATGTCACAATTTCGGTAAATGGAAAACGGAGTGCCTTGACACTGTTTTCTCTGAGTGCCGTGCTTTGCAGTAAAAACATAAAACTATAAAAAAACATATTGAAATAATTAATACGATACAAACAGTAATTTATTAAAATAAAGAATAAAAAATAATTAGTCCAAAGCTTAAAAAACTAAGTAACAAAAGAAGATCCTATTTCAAAGGTCTATTTTTAGTAATAAGTCTTACATAAACTTTTGGTAACTAGATCTCGTTTGTATCAACTTTGTCAATATCTACTTCGTTATTTAGAATTAAACGTTCTTTCCGTTACTATTGACGACAGTGTCAGCAATAAAATTAATCTAACATTATCGGTACCTTACTAAGTGTTTAGACACTTTGTTCTCTAATTTCACCAGAAGTCATGTCAATGATGAGTGGTGGAACTTAACGCCGCGTATTGTTTAACTATCCCAAGCGCTTGACCACTAAGCTATATGTTATAACCGCTAAGTCAAATCTCTTGTCCTTCCTTTTTATTCTGTGAGTGAAAAACATTTTAAAAATATTATCTAAATCTAAATATCTAAAACCTTGTTAACAAGTAATAATAAGGGTCTACAAAATAATTTGAAACAAGCTATATGTCGCGATCGCCCTTCTCGAGGTAGGCGTTATTTCGTACCGCGTCTACATATTTCACCATAAAAAAATACAATAGAATTGAGAACCACCTTTTTTTGAAGTCAGTTAAAATAGTAATAAGTATATTAACATATAGTAACCATTTAAAGTATCTATTTTACTCACCTAAGCTTTATGTCACGCCCGCCCTTCACGAGTTAGGCGTCATATCGTGGCACGCTCACAATATTTCACCTCACCTGAAAATAAATGAAGGCGGACGCGTGCTCAATCGCTCGGAGAGCGTACGGTAATGTATAATAAATGTTGTTTACTGTTACCCAATCAATGCTTTGATTTTCCGCGCCGTGGAATTGCAATTGAAACTCCTCGCAAATATTTCTTTTATAACGCACTAGCTGTTACCAGCTTTACTCGTGTGGTCTATGACAGTCCATACTAGATACTATACTATATTGTAAACGAGAATGTGTTTGTCTGTTTATCCCTCCTTAACGACACAATGAAGCAGTATTATGTTGATTGTTGTATGATTTTCGAATTTTTCGACCAACAATCATGTCTGCCAAATATTTTGTTTGTTTTGAGTTTGTTTGGTGGTAGGAGGTTCGTCCTCCGTCTGGCTCGCGACCACTATCATGTCAAAGACGAACCGCCAAATATCTTATGATGTGTTCCGGTTATATGGCATGTAAGCCAGGTTTTCCCCTTTCCCACCCATTCCCCAAAATGTAGTAGTTCCGATAGCGGCCACTACATTGTCCTCCCCCTTCCATCTGTATCCTCTAGGTTGGCAACGCATCTACAACGTATCTGGTGTTGTAGATGTTCATGGGCGAAGGTAACCACTTACCATCAGGTGGTCCTTCTGCTCGTTTGCCATCCGTTATCAATAAAAAAAAAAAATAAAAATTTTTTAATAATAAGTACCTAGTGTCCTTTTTGATGTCTCTAAGAATAGGTACCAAGTATTATGATAATCGGTTGAGTAGTTTTGGCATAAAAACATAACGGACAAACTTTCATTCAAATTTATAACATTAGTAGGGACTTCAACAAAGGATGACATTTTTCACTTTTTACTAGGTGAACCAATTTTGATATTTTATTTATTTATTTATTTATTTATTTAATACTTTATTACACCAACATTATTTGAAATAAATACATAATAATTAGTGTACAATATTGGCGTAAAGGCGGCCTTATCACCACAGGCGATCTCTTCCAGGCAACCCCTACTATGAAAAGATCAGGGTTCTCAAGAATATAGGTTGGTGTACAAATGTCTTAAATGTTATATTACTATACTAAACTTACTTAAAGATGTACATGCTAAATATTACATATAAGCTTACATAAATAAAAATATCTAACTATACAACCATACATACATATTTATATAAAAATAAATAGCAGAAAATAATAAACTTACATACACGATAATTACATAAATACATACAAATACAATCTATATCGATAGAAGATAGTTTTTTAATTTTTTAATTTTAATTTTAGTATGATAGTTAGTGCTTCTGGTGTTGATCTTTATATCAATTCTATCTAGATTTAGTTAAGATCTGACGAGTGGTTTATGAGTTATTCGTAATAATGTTACATCTTGGTGTATTTTATTTGAAGTCAGTTTTGTTTTTTGTTAAAATCTTAATTATACGTAAGAAAGTAAGAAAGAAAGTAAGTAAGAAAAATTGGTTTTTGACTACTTTACCACCTCATGTGGGTAGTTACAGAAAGTTACGCGTAAAACTGGTATCATTATACTAGTATTAAATTCCACTGATTATTTATAAGTTAATTATACATTTAAATAACTTATACTTTAATGATCATTGTAATAATAGATTATTTTTTAATCCTTTATAACAATATGTAGCCTTTGTCTGTTACGGAGAATTAAAATTGAATTGAAAATTGTGAATATTGAAAGCACGATATTGTTCTAAAATTTACTGAATTGTTTTACTAATAATTATTATATTAAGTCTTGATCTTAAAATTAAGGTTTGTATTAATAATCAAAATTATAATTAAGCAATAACGATTTAACAAAAAATAGACGACAGACTTCAAAGATAATGCACTAAGAAAGTCGATTATTACGAATAACTCAAAAACGACTCATCTGATATAGGTAGATGAAAATGGGAAAACATCAGAAGTAGCTATTGTATAGAAAAAAATCATTAAAATTGCTTCACACAGCATAAAATTATTCGGTAACACAGATTAAAAAATTCTATCGAATTCATAACTTCCTTCCTTTTTCAATTCGGTTGAAAAGTAAAACATTAAACAAAATTATGTATGATTTTTTATTTAATAGATACTATCCATCCTATGCCTGTCGTGGCGCAGAGGTACAAGCGTGCGACTGTAAACGCGACAGGTTTTGGGTTCGATTCCCACTCTAGGAAATGGATTTTTTCATTTCCTGGGTTTGGTAAAGTGTCAAAGCGCGGCGTTGAGTTGCGCCACTCTGCACGCAAAGCCTCAATTGGGCAGAAAGTGGGGAACGGAGTGCCTTAACTGCGGCATATGCGGCATACAGCGTGAAGTTATGTATGTGTTGATTAGAAACTAACAATAAAATGTTAAAATAACATTCAAAAATAGAATTTCTAAAAGTATTTATCTTCAAAATCCAAATATTTCCATTTGCACACCGCGACAAGTGTTCTCCTGATTTTTTAATGTGAGACATGGTGGTGGGCGGACGACCTCGCGCGATCATTTGTCGACCGACAGCACTGACACGCTTCATCTGATAACAACTCGATACATATTGTTTGCTAACGTCAGTTTAATTGCTTACATTTAAATTGAAAAACGTACAACGTTTTTCAATTTAAATGTAAGCAATCTATATAAAAAGATGAAAGAATCTATATAAAAGCAGTCTATATATTTCTAGTAAATTTACGAACTAATGCCTAGGAATTATAATCATTAAGGTTTTAACAAAAGAAAATAATTTTTAAATAAAATGTTTTTTTTTATTGATATAAGACGGCAAACGTGCAGAAGGACCACCTGATGGTAAGTGATTACCTTCGCCCATAGGCATCTACAACACCACAGGAGTTGTAATTGCGTTGCCTACCTAGAGTTCATAGATGGGAAGCTAGCAGGAAATAATGTAATGGTGGCTTCGGAACCACCACACTATGGGAAAAGGATGTGTGGGAATAGGGAAAAGCTGGCTTTTACGAATAACAAACAGAACACACATCATAAGATTAGCGGTTCGTCTCTTTGACATGATAGTGGTCGCGAGCCAGTCGGAGTGACGAACTTCCTCCTACCACCTAACTACTGGGATACTCGCCTCTTAGGGGACGCTACCCAGCGGCGGAGGAATTTGTATTCTTAACGTCGTCCCCTCTCTCACAGTGGTAAAAAAGTGCTAAATTATCATGAATAACTCAAAATCTACGAGTCAGATCTTAACTAATTTAAATGGGACCATATCAGAAGTACTAGCTATCATATAAAAAAAATCATCAAAATTGATTTCCCTAGTACCACGTAAAAACATACAGTCGAATTGAGGACCTCCTCCTTTTTGAAGTCGGTTACATAATACCTAGTTAACACCATAATTTGTTGTGTAAGAGTGTCCAATTCTCAACGCAATTGGTTGCGGGTTCGATTACCAGTTGGAGGAATGATTATATTTAAATGATTCTTATTTCTCCGCTCCAGCAAGACAAAGTACAGCGTTGAGTTACGTTACTTGAGCGGAATACAACGAACAGAGTATCTTAAGACTAGGTTTTCTCTACCTTGCTAGAGGGGATAAAGCGTGAAGCTATATTTAATAATGAAAAAATGACAAAAACTTGAGTCACATTAAAGTTTCCGTGAATTCGAAAAAACCTGACAGGAAATACGTTCACAACGTTTTAGTGTAAGACAAAAGCCAGTTGTAGGTCGCCTAAAAAGGTCACCTAAATATCGTGCGGAGCTCCGGCTTTGAACACGCCTGTATATTTTAACGTTGATTTCCTCAACTTCGTGTTGGGAGAGGAGATTAGTATGCACATACATACATACATAGTCTGAAATATAGTTTACAGGAATTCTTTAAGATAGAACAAAGAAAATTAAATTGGGACATGTCGTGACGCAGAGGCAAAAGCGTGTGACTGTATAAGCGACAGGATGTAGGTTCGATTCCCAATGCAGAAAATTATTATTTCGAGAAATGAAAATATTAAATATTAATTAGTATTTTCATTTCCTTGCCATGGTAATAAAACAAAAGCGCAGCGTTGAATTTCGCGACTCTGCACGCAATGCCTCAATTTGGCGGAAAGTGGCGAACGGAAATGACAAAAGAGAACCGAGTGTTTCAATACTAAGTTCTGAGATTCTCTCTGCCTACCCTGCTATATGCGAGATACAGCGTGAAGCAGGTGGTAGGAGGTTCGTCCTCCGACTGGCTCGCGACCACTATCATGTCAAAGACGAACCGCCAAATATCTAATGATGTGTTCCGGTTCGATGCCATGTAAGCCAGATTTTCCCCTTTCCCACCCATCCTTTCCCCAAAATGTGGTGGTTCTGATAGTGGACTACTACATTGTCCCCCCTTCCATCAGTATCCTCTAGGTTGCCAACGCATCTACAACATCTCTGGTGTTGTAGATGTCTATGGGCGAAGGGAACCACTTACCATCAGGTGGTCCTTCTGTTCGTTTGCCGTCCGTTATCAAAAAAAAAAAAAAAAAAAAAAAAAAAAAGAAAGTATTCCGCGTGAAGAAAGTGGAGAACGGAGTGTGTTGTATTAACATTATGTTCTCTCTGGCTATCCTGTTATGCGGGGAAAAGCGTTAAGCTGTAAATAAAGAAAAAATTTCACAATACGCAAGCAGTTTAAGCAGTTTAAGCAGTTTCGCCCTTCAATAAATTAGAGTGCGGCATTCATACAAAATTGCTAACAATTTAGTATTTTCATTTCAAGATAAGATGAAACAAATAAGCTGATACGCGTTCTTGTAGACGTCGACCGCTCGATACGAGACTCGGATTATGTTTGAGAGACAAAGATTTTTGTCTAATAATAATTTTCGCAAAAATCAAATAATAGTATCCAGTCCAGTAAAAGCCATCGTGGCGAAGTGCGACAATGTCTGTTTGTACACGCGATTGGTTGTGGGTTCGATCTCCATTTAGGGCGTATTATTTTCTGATTCAGGTGAAACAACAAACGAACAAAGCGCGGCGTTGAGTTCCGTTCTGCAACATAGAAAAAAAAGAACAGAGCGTTTTGACACTGAGGTCTTTCTATCTACCCTGCTATGCGGGAAAAAGCTTGAAGTACGGTTAAATTGGATGTTATGTAGTCATCAATAATGCGATAGACAAAGCATATGACCCTTGTTTGTCCTTCATACTCCACACTCCTATACTCGTGTATGTGTGGATGTATACCGAATATCGAGTGTCAAGTGCGTGCGAATGTTTGTTCGGACAATATTTGCGGCAACAGCTACCATATTACAGAAGTGACGGCGAGTGACTGAGACGTTATTGTGTTACGAGATTTGAGAAACACTTGTCTAAAGTGTTGTACAAGTATAAATCTATATACAACTATACGATATAGCATAGATTTGAGAGCCTTTTTTTGAGCGGTAAGACCGTATGGTAAGGCGCTCCCGTCCCTCTGACTTTCCCGCTAGGGATAAAGCGTGAAGCTAAGAACAAGACTTATTTTTACAACTTAACGTTTTTCTCGTATAATAGAATCATAGAGAGCCTGGTGTCAAGACACTCTACACTCTGACCGCTCCTCTTTGCGCTCAAAATCGAAACACTGCGTGTTGAATTGTGATACGCAACGCATAACTTAAATAAATACACTCCTCAAGCGTAAATCGAACTTCGTCGTCGTCGTCGTCGTCAGCCAGAAGACGTCCACTGCTTGACATAGGCCTCCCCCATAGATCGCCATGTAGCACGACTGGATGCCTCCTGCATCCAGCGCTTTCCCGCAATTTGGACTAGGTCGTCGGTCCATCTAGTAGGGGGCCGTCCCACGCTACGCCTTCCGGTTCGTGGTCGCCACTCGAGAACCTTTCTTCTAAATCGAAATCGAACTTACAACCAATTATTTTTACAATCAGACGTTATCCACTGCGTCAATACGACCCCTATCTCCTCTCCCTTAGCCTTTGATGACCTCGGATGACCTGACTAGAATGTTTCAAACAATTTTTTCATTTAACTTTTAATATAAAAACAACTTTTGAAATAATACGAGATGTAAATACTTAACTAAAACTCTAGTACCTCGATTTATCTCGTAAGATAAGTGAAAGCGGCCAAAGTTTGTCTTTTGTGTGTCCATTTGAACCACAATATCAACCGCTACTAATAATAAACAGTTAAGTTAACAATTAAATATAAAAATGCAGTCTTACTCTTTATCCCATATAGTAAAGTCGGAGTGAACGTAGTGTTAAGACATTACGTTCACCGCTTTCCGCTCGAATTCCACACATTGCGACTTAAGTTGTAGACCAGAGCGGAGAAAAGATAATTATTTCAATATAATCATTCCCCCTGATGGGAATCGAACCCACAACCAATCGTATTTACAGTCAAAGGTTGTCCCAATGCGCCATGATAGCCTCAACTTAATTATTACTGATGTAATTTAACTAAACTGCTATTATTGTATGTTCTAATATTAATTTTACATTATATTATGGTTTTGGAAATGTAATACGATTACAAATATCGTATTATTGCTTTTATTTGGTTCACATGAATTTTGTAATTGCGAATTTGTGACTTTAGAACTTGACTGGAAATATCACAATAGTTTTAGATAGATCACCCATTAATTAACTAACCTAGATCTAAAATACAATATAAAAAAAAATAACTTACTTAAGTAAGTAACTTTTAAATGAATAAGACTTTTAGCGACAACAAAAGTTAATCTCTCAACGTTTATATATAATTTTCCCTTTTCAAAAGAGAAAAGCTCTCTAAACTAATGAACAAGCATAATTATCACAAATGAAGCGAATCCAAGAACGAAAGAGTATTTGTATAACTTAATAAACGCAAATCACCGCAAAAAGCTCAAAGCGCCCGCAAAAAGCAAAGTAAAAAAAATAATACACTTTGCACAGTAGCGTACTGTGTACTACCTTACGCTACTGTGTAGGATCAATCACAGTAATATTTTCACGGCGGTTAGTTCTCAGCGAGCGGTCACCAATTACGAACGAGGCTATTATTGAAATCAGAAATGCAAACGACATCGTTCACAACTTGTCGACCCGTACCCCCGTCCTCCCCCCTCCTACCCGGCGACCCCCCACGAGACCCCCCGCGAAGCGCCGGTGCAGCATAATTGAAAGGATTTACTCACTTATCAACGGTTGTTTTAATAATTAACCACTTGTTTATTTAGTACCTGTAATTTTATTAGTTGTACAATGCATTTGTATTGCGGTTTCAAATGACAATGTAAATAGTTACTATATTTATCTAAATATTATCTAAAATATAAGCAATTTGCGAAATTATCTTTACGATTTGTCCCGGTTAACGCGTTAACAACGCGTTGTCTTTAGCCATGTATATGTCTTTATATAAACATGGATGTCAAACCATGATAGTGTGCGTAACATTTATTTTATTAATTTAATATACTTTTTAAGCATTATTTTAAAAAAATATTAGCTTTCTGCACTTCTTCTCTATATAAAATAAAAGTGTACCAAGTTTCATGCTTCTCCGTCCGCGTAATTTTCCTAAAAAGGGGTCCAAAGGTTTCGTTTCCCATATTTTATATACATTTTAAGAGGTCATCGCAGTATGACAACCACGGATTGTAAAAGAATTGGGCGTTCGAATGCCACTTGAGGGAATGTTTTTATTTTTTTTTTATTTCTTCGCTCTAGTAAAACAAAGTGCGGCGTTGAGTTTCGTCACTCAAAAAGCAATATCCCGAATTCGGACGGAAAGTGTAGAATAGCGTTGACACTAGGTCCTCTGACTACCCTGCTATGCCGGAAAAAGCGTCTGGAAGCTGAAAAATAAATATAGCATATTATAAGCATGACTTGAGTTCAATTGATATAAATGTTACTAATATTATAAATGTGTAAGGATGAATGTTTGTTACTCTTTCACCCAAAAACTACTGAACTGATTTAGATGCAACTTTAATAATATTGAATAACACACAGGCTACAATTTACAAAGGTTCTTTCATAATTTTCCATAATATTATATATCTAGTTTTTAGACGCCTTTGATTTTTAGATGTTTGAAGACGCCTTTCGTAGTATTTATCAATAATATAATTAGCGACCATACCCGTCCTCTACATCCAATTACTAACATGTAATTTAATAAAACAGTAGTTTTTTTTTTATTGATAACGGACGGCAAACGAGCAGAAGGACCACCTGATGGTAAGTGGTTACCTTCGCCCATAGACATCTACAACACCAGAGATGTTGTAGATGCGTTGCCAACCTAGAGGATACTGATGGAAGGGGGGACAATGTAGTAGTCTACTATTAGAACCACCACATTTTGGGGAAAGGATGGATGGGAAAGGGGAAAATCTGGCTTACATGCCATCAAACCGGAACACATCATTAGATATTTGGCGGTTCGTCTTTGACATGATAGTGGTCGCGAGCCAGTCGGAGGACGAACCTCCTACCACCTAAAGAGAAAAGTTTAGCAAAATATCCTCTTTTACGCACATTTTTACAACAAAATAAACTTTTTAAGTAATTCTTTATATTAATACGTACGCTTAAAATAATTACTTAAATAACCTTGTTGTTACTATGATAGTATACAATTATATTGTGACAATATTTTCGTGGCGTACAGGCACAAGCGTGCGACTGTAAACGTGGCAGGTTGTGGGTTCGATTCCCACTCCAGGAAATGGAATTTCTTATTTCCTGGGTTTGGTAACAAGGCAAAGCACGGTGTTGAGTTCCGCCACGCGCTACGCAATTGCTCAATTCGGCGGAAAGTGGGGAACGGAGTGTCTTAATACTAGGTTCCCTCTATCTACCCTGCTATATGCAGGATACAGCGTGAAGCTATGTATGTATGAATTTTTTTTACTGATTTCAAAAAGGAGAAGGTTCTCTTCAATTGTATTTTTTATATATTTTACCGTGTAATATTTAAATGGTTGAAATGTTTTTGATGTTTCTTTTTTTATGAGATAGTACTAGTGCTTCTAAAGTGGTCCCATTCAAATTTAGTTAAGATCAGACGAGTAGGTTTAAGTTATTCGTAAAAATTTTACTTTTTACGAATATAATTTAGTTTGGTGGTAGGAGGTTCTTCCTCCGTTTGGCTCGCAACCACTATCATGTCAAAGACGAACCGCCAAATATCTTATGATGTGTTCCGGTTTGATAGCATGTAAGCCAGGTTTTCCTCTTTCCCACCCATCGTTTCCCCAAAATGTGATGGATCCGATAGTGGATTACTACATTGTCCTCCCCTTCCATCTGTATCCTCTAGGATGGCAACGCATCACAACCTCTCTGTTGTTGTAGATGTTCATGGGCAAAGGTAACCACTTACCATCAGGTGGTCCTTCTGCTCGTTTGTAATCCGTTATCCATAAAAGGAAAAGATATAATATTACAATACAATAAATTAATTCATTATCTTTCTATTTAGTTTTTAGTTAGATAGCACCAATTGTTTAAATTTGTAGTCACTAGAATACGAAGTTTGTCATTGTTCATTAGGAAGAGAGAAAAACTTGCGGTGCAGGAATAGGCAATCAAAGCAGTGCCTGGGATTTGCGACCCAAATGTAGGTTTAAGGAGCACTTTAAAATTCGCCTTAAGGCTCAACTCCACTGTTTATCGATTATAATAAAGTAATTATATTTATATGAATAACTTTCAAAGATTAAATTCAAAAAACAAGAAATATGACTATAACTTCAATCAAAAATATGCCTTTCATTTACATGACTACAAACTTTACAATAAACACAAAAGCCGCGATGTAGTTTCACCTGTCAGTATAGCTCATCTGACAGCACTGACTGGTGAGCCCTCCTCCACGAGCACACAAAAATCATTAAATTACAAAAGGTAGTCATAATTCGCCACTCGTTGCAGTCGCCTTTTGTTAACTTCGTAGGCTGTTTCTGTTTGCGTACTTATTTTAAAATATTTAAATGTGTTTGCTTAAAATTTTATTACTCTATACTAAACAGGCCTAATTTTTTTATCGTCATGCATCTCTCATCAGGTTCGAGGTTCGATTCCTACTCCAGGAAATGCAATTTTCAATTTCTTGGGTTTGGTAACAAGGCAAAACGCGGCGTTGAGTTCCGTCACTCAGCACGAAATGCCTGAATTCGAATTCTGGGGAACAGAGTATCTTAACACTAGGTTCCCTCTGCCCACCCAGCTATATGCGGGATACAGCGTGAAGTATCCCGCATATAGCTAATATATAATATATCTTACGTACTGTGGGATAAGTAAAGAGAACTTATCCATATTTCCATCCCTCATCGGATAACACTGAGGGCCAGAAACTTTATACCCTCACTGTTCTTCTTATAGCAACAACGAAACTACACTATTTATTTACTATAATTGATATAAATGTACTCTGAATTAAATAACAACATATAGCAATCAGTATTTGATAGCATAGTTATTATTATAATAATTTGAATCTACTTCCCACAATAATAACTCGTTCATTTGTGACATAACGCATCTAATAGGACTATTAAATAAATAATGATAAACAAATGGGTACAGATGTCAGTTCCGGTGAGGATTGCTCGTGTACCGACTAGCAGTCTTCTATTATCATTGTGATTTAAGTCGGCTTCAAACTGAACTGTATGTAGCAAAGCCTCATTGTCACATGAAACATCAAAATATTAAGTTATATCATTTTGTAGTTCGTAGGAATTTTGTTACTAATTTTCAAGGATATTAATAAGGTTATATGTATTTTTTGAATAAAGTTAAATGTAGTTTTTTTCCGCTTTATCTCGGATAGACAGAGAAAACCAAGTGTCAAAACACTCCGTTCCTTCTTCCCACACAAATTCGTGACCTTGCGTGTTGAGTGTAGAACTCAACACTGTACCTTGTTTTATCTAAGGGAGAATCGAACTCACAAACACTCGTGATTACAGTGAGATTAGCATCTTCGCCACTGCGCCACGACGGCCTCAAAAGGTAAAATATTGGTCTTCATTGTAACGGAGACAGGAGCTCATTACGTAAAGTGACTAGACTTAAATGAAGGACTAAAGCAATTACGTTAGGATGAGTCACTGAAATTTATTTTATAGAATTAAACAAGTTTCTTAGAAATACTCCATAATATCTAGAAGTACTTCATATGTTGCTGATAGATAAGCTAACACAACCTTTTTTTTCAAACAAAAATAAGATTATAGTTAATATAATAATAATCTATACTTAATAACACAGAAAATGCTAATAAAAAGTTCACGTATGCGATCTGTACGTAGACTGGAAAATAAATTTTAGAAAACCGGATATTTAACACTTCACCCTATAAAAATTGTGAAAAGAAAGACCTTGTTAATTTAGTTTTTATATTGTTTATGTAGTTATATATCCCTCGAAGAAATGTTTTCCTTGTGAAATGCCATTTAATGTGACATTTATTCATTCTATTTATACAAAAATTGCATAAAAATTAATATATGTTGAACAATACTACAACTACGGAAAATTCAGAAGATAAATTGTAGGAAGAATGAAGACGCACACAAAGCTGGTGCGGGCGCGAGCGCGGGCGCGACTCACTGCAGAATAAAATATATTTCTCAAACAAGTTTCATTGAAATTTGTTGCTACGGTGTAAAGCGACGAGCGACGGACCCCGCCGCTTACTCTCAACTAAAGCTCAACTATAATTATAAAACTTTGCCAATTAGCAATACCGACATTAAAGTACGATTCACTTTATATTTGGTCACGAACACAAATAAGAAATGAAAATTACATAAATAGTTACAAGAAAATCCCTAGAATGTATTAAAATCACTTGTACATAGTCTGAAACCGCTTTTAACTGTACTTCCGCTTAAATATGAAACATCATAGAAATTACAGTTCGTCTTCAGAGAGCGTTAAATATTCATCAGCCGAAGATGAATACGTCGCGGGATCTCGCCGCCTCATAATTATGATTCATTGTAATTGCTCTCCAGTTAAGCGTCGATTAATTACAGTTGCCATTCATTAGCGCGTCACAGTCGTAGTGCGACTCGCTTAAACTGTAAACCTCGCTCAAACCACTAAACAAAAGCTTATTATTTTTATATAATTGGACTAAAATATAAACACCATCCGTCACGACTCGCGGCTAACAAGAAACGGCCGGCGATATTTTTGGGAAATTTATATAGTACATATATTATGAGAACAATGTAAGCATGAGGTTTTAGAGTGGAAATAATTAAACGGAACATCAAAGCAGGTAACCGCAGCGAGGCGACGCGGGCATGCGGGGAGCGGGGAGTGGGGAGTGGGGGAGCGGGGAGTTGCGTGTCGGTGAGCGTGACGCGGAGTTGTCCGCAGGTGACGGAGCGCGGACAAGCGGCCCAGTCACGACACTGCCCCTTTTATACGCGAACGGAATTGTTCGTGATTGTCGTAACAAAGGTGAAATATACATGTTTACGACACTTACACGGGTTATACTGGTATTTTTACTTTAATGCAAATTCGCCCTTGACCCGTCACCTCGCGTCGGTCCGACGCGGTCGCGACTGTAACATATCTATTAACCTAAGCTCTAGGTAAAGCCTATTAATAAACATAAGTTTGCTTACATTTACATTATTCCATAGAATAATTTCACGCAAAACTTGTTTGTATTATGTTTCACGTTCGAATAGGAAGTTCAAGTAATATAATACCAAAAATAATAAATCGTACGCTAAATACGAGATGAAAGAGAATCGCGATGTTCAAGAGCGAAGTCGTAAAGAATACTCACGTTTATTTGAATACAGTTTTTATTCAGCTCCATTAAAAAATCAAACGACAGACAGACGCGAACAAAAACTATACGCTAACAAGGTCGTAGCCCGCGGGGCTCTACGGCGTAGCCCGTAGCGCTGCGCCGCGTCGTAGCTCGCTCGTAGCCCGTAGCTCGTAGCGCGTAGCACGACTAACAAAGGCGGTCAAGATTCTCCCGTTGTATCTCAAATAAAGTCCCGTCGACTTCAACTTCGCTACGATTTATTTAATAAAGTTAATACTTCGCCGTCTGCAACTTGTAATCTGAACTTACTACAGCTCAGTGTAGGTTTGGTTTGTGGAAACAAATGTTGTTTCAAAACTATATTTATAGTATTAATTTAGAGAATTAACACTTCGTAAATAAGTAGAGTTTAGAACTTGAGTTCGCGTCTAATATAAATCACCTCACTACAAATACATGTAGAAGTTACAATAGGTTAACTCTTTTGACTGTTGAACCAAAACATGTATATATTGTCATATCTTCTGATAAACAGTAGCGCTTTAACGTTATCGCGTTCCAATCTGAGAGTCAATGATAATATTTACAGATATTATAACAGCTCTTATCTTAAGGTGAGGAGTAAAATAGGACATTAGAAATACGGTGCAACAAATTCTGTCGATGTTGAAGAAACATTCTGCTCTTGCCACCTGTTTACGTAATAAAAATACAATAGTTTGTTTATAACATAAAAAATAATTTAAGTATGTAAATCACATATTAAAATAAATTTAAATTACCTTCTCAATCTCCTTAAAAGAGATGAAACCAGATTTCCTAATGAAGCATAAAAGTTATATATAGAAAGCTGGTAGGTGCAGACCATATTTACATACCACATTGATCTTTGGACTATTCTCACGCCAAATTGAAACATACTTACACATCGAAGTGGACGTATGCATACAATAGTTCTTGGTTGAATATGTTAGAATAATAGTTTTAACAAGTAGTGTTATATTTCTATATTTATATTTCTAATAATTGCAAAGATTTTGTTTGGTGGTAGGAGGTTCGTCCTCCGTCTGGCTCGCGACCACTATCATGTCAAAGACGAACCGCCAAATATCTTATGATGTGTTCCGGTTCGATGGCATGTAAGCCAGGTTTTCCCACTCCCACCCATCCTTTCCCCAAAATGTGGTGGCTCCGAGAACGGAATACTGCATTGTCCTCCTCTTCCATCTGTATCCTCTAGGTTGGCAACGCATCTACAACATCTCTGGTGTTGTAGATGTTCATGGGCGAAGGTATCCACTTACCATCAGGTGGTCCTTCTGCTCGTTTGCCATCCGTTATCCATAAAAAAAAAAAAAAAACAAAAAGATGTCATAAAAATTATGTTTTTTTTTTTAATTAGAATAATATTATATATATTTTAAAGAAAGAGCCAAAACATTCTCGCCAGTATATAAATAGGTTCATACTTATAAAAATAAGCAAAATTTCGTATGTAACATTATAAACACGTGTAAGGTGTTCAAAGACGCCACGACACTCGGATGTTATTTATTTGCCCCATTGAGTGTTGTCAGAACCCCGTGCGAAGACGGGCGCCCTCACGCTCGCGCTGCCTCTCCCTCGCCGTAAGTGGAAGATGTATCACTTATTCATGGAACTGTTATTGCTTCTTATAACTGCCTTCAAATGGTTGGACGAGCGATTTACGATATTACGACCTACGTATATAATTATTTTTATTCACTTGCGCTTTATTTTCATTGTGGCACATAATTATATGTAAATGAATTTATATTTCCCGTATCTATTATTTCAAAAATAAAGTCGTTTATAGTTTATGTATCTATTTGAATACTAAGTCATATACATATATTTTATAATTTTTTTCTTATATGTTAAGTTATTTCTGCTCTTAGTGACTGACTTCCGAATGGGATTTTTCCAAAAATGGCATTGAATTTTTATTTTGACTATCCTACATTTTCATATACAATTTAGGTAACAAATAGAAAGAAATTTTCTTGGTCAGATAGAATGTTAGTTAATTTGAAAACATATATTTAAAACATTTTATATATCGTTTCATAGTTTCGATAACCGCTTAAATTATTAGAAAGACTACTCATTATTCTCTCTCTCTATATATATATATATATATATATATATATATATATATATATATATATATATATATATATATATATATATATATATATTTTTTTTTTTTATATATATATATATATATATATATATATATATATATATATATATATTTTATGGATAACGGATGGCAAACGAGCAGAAGGACCACCTGATGGTAAGTGGATACCTTCGCCCATGAACATCTACAACACCAGAGATGTTGTAGATGCGATGCCAACCTAGAGGATACAGATGGAAGAGGAGGACAATGTAGTATTCCTTTCTCGGAACCACCACATTTTGGGGAAAGGACGGGTGGGAATGGGAAAACCTGGCTCACATGCCATCGAAACGGAACACATCATAAGATATTTGGCGGTTCGTCTTTGACATGATAGTGGTCGCGAGCCAGACGGAGGACGAACCTCCTACCACCAAACAAATATTTTCACGAAGTGTTTCTATTTGCGTAGTATTTGCTGTAGTTTGTATATACTTTATTTTAAAATGTATTCCATTTCTTTGGCAGAACTATTTAAATACGTATATTTGATAAACATATGTATGTACAATTTGCAAATACTATAAATAAGGACACAAGCGGTGCGCGGCGTGCGGCGTCCCCTTCACACCGCGCTGTAATGAGCGAATGATTTACATTGTTCACCCTCGGATGGGTTTTATTAGCGTTATTTTCGCGATATTTTATTACTTTTTCACCAAGAAACGATATATTGTGCGATTTGCTTACAAGCGCGTAATATATATTGTATTACGTAACATATCTTTCATAAAATTTTGTTAGTGAATATCTCACAGTACAATTAACATTTGAAATTCTAATAAAAAAAATTATAATCTTCTTATACATAAACAGGCATTATGTATTTTGTCAACAGACGATTTAAAAGTTGTTCTTCTTATTATTACTTCCTCATCCGTTTCATTTTTTCACAAATATATGCGAAATTTATCGATACCATCCACTCCAGGGTATTGCAGTTAAAACAATACACTTGTACCGACAGCAACTAGGCACATACACAGTGGTTGACTACTGTACTACTGTGTGGTGTGTAGTGTGTAGTGTGTAGAGTACGGCACTCGAACACTCTACTCAGACGTTATTTATTTACCCAGCGCCGCTAGAGCCCCGCTACGCCGCCGCTACGCCGCCCCTACGCCGCCCCTACGCCGCCGCATTGTAATAATCACGACATTTATATTATTCATCCCACTTCAGACAATATATAAAAATTCTAATATTTTATGTTTCTTCTCTATTTTTTCGTCTGTATTACTTAAATAAATGCTAAAGATTTAAGTTATGGATGGGGAGATCTTTTAAGATAATCTTTTCATTCATTCTTTTGCATATATTGATGAATGGTTTTATAAATAGAATGAATCTAGATTTTGACTTACATTTAGAGAGAAAAATATTTTAAGGTATAAAAATTTGAACTTAGCAAGAGTTGAACCCGCGAATGTTACAAATTTTCCAAAAGCTTTACCAAATTAAATTGTACGTGCTCATCGAACTATGTCGAAGTTCTTGTACACTTGTTACTTATTTTTGTTATTAGTATCTCTGTAAGCGTGATTGATTTAGACTTTTTTGTTAAGTAAAATATTTATTGACTTAAGCTTTTCTTCTTGTCGTTACAAAACTAACAATGCTCAGTCTCTTCCACTATTCGGCGCAGACGCTATTACACAATGTCAACTAAGTGTGATTTTGCTAACATAAAAATTAAATGGAAGCAGTGAATTGTATATTTACGGTTAATTATTTGTAAGATATGCAGTCAATTATCACCAAGAACATGCTAAAGAGACTTGGATAATAGAACATACGGTTGAATTTGTTCCAAAATATTAAATGAATGCAGGTATAAAATGAATGTAGTTGATGCCAAAAATCGAGGTGGGATTCCAACAAAAGGTATTTCCTTTTGTATATATTATATTATCAAATTCTCCTTGAAGTAATTTTCATAATACCAGATAAGTGTAGAGTGAGAGATCACAAGAGAACGGAGTGTCTAAGCGGGCGTTAAGGTTGTTAGGGTTCCTACCCACACTGATATGTGTGAGATAGAGTGAAGTTAAAAAAAAACATTTAAAGATATTTTAATAAATATATGCGGTTTTTTTATTATTGATATCGGACGCAGTAAACTAAAGCAGAAGCGATGAAATACCTGAGGCGGTGGTGGAAGTTACCTCAAGTCTATGGATCATCTGAGCAACACCGTAGATGGAAGAAGGGTGTTGCCAATTCCAGAGGATACAGATGGAGGGGAGCTGGTAGCAGTCCACTATCAGAACCACCACATTTTGGGAATGGATGTGGGTGTGGGAAAAGGGAAAATCTGTGGCTTACATGCCATCGAACCGGAACACATCATTAGATATTTATGGTTCGGTCTTGACATGATAGTGGTTGCGGAGCCAGTCGGAGGACGAACTCCTACCACCAAACAAGTTATAATAATGGTTAGTTATAATAATACATTTTAATATTATATATTTTAAGAACTATATGAAAATTTAATGATAGAGCATGAAGTGAAAACATTTAAGCATGAGTAGCGCTCTTTGTCGCAGTTCGTAGCTAACATAATTTAGCGAGCAAATAATTAATTTAATATGTGATGTCGCAGAACTAGTTAAGGCTAACTATTATTCACAGCGCTTATCCGCGCGCCTCTACTTTACTACAACTAAATCATTCCT
The DNA here is from genome assembly GCA_033558755.1 of Philaethria dido. Taxonomy (NCBI): domain Eukaryota; kingdom Metazoa; phylum Arthropoda; class Insecta; order Lepidoptera; family Nymphalidae; genus Philaethria; species Philaethria dido. The sequence continues at coordinate 3,070 of JAKGSA010001162.1, read as the reverse complement.
CTTCCTCACCACTCAGACACACTCACAAAAATATCTCTGATAATTTATTAGGAAGAACGGAACGTTTTATAAAATGATTTAAATATCGTAATATCTTTTGTTAAATCAAACTATGACTTTTGGTGGTAGGAGGTTCGTCCTCCGTCTGGCTCGCGACCACTATCATGTCAAAGACGAACCGCCAAATATCTATGATGTGTTCCGGTCTGATGGCATGTAAGCCAGGTTTCTTCTCCTTCCCACCCATCCTTTCCCCAAAATGTGGTGGTTCCGATATGGACTACTACATTGTCCTCCTTTCCATCTGTATCCTCTAGGGTTGGCAAATGCATCTAGTACATCTCTTGTGTTGTAGGATGTTCTCATGGGCGAAGGTAACCACTTACCATCAGGCGGTCCTTCTGCCTTCGTTTTGCCATCCGGTATCCATAAAAAAAAAAAAAAAAAAAAAACTATGACTTTAATACATATTTCATGTATTTTTTAATTTGTCGTGGATACAAATTCTGTGTAAAATAAACATTTGTTTACTACTTACTTCTTGGTAGATTAAGTGGGGAACGGGGTGTCTTAACACTCAGTTCCCTCTACCTACTCTCCTATATGCGGGATACAACTTGAAGCTATGTATATTGAAAGTATGTATGTACTTATTTTTTTGCATGATTAAAATTGTATAGTGTAAAAGAAATACTCTTCTTTCACTAGTGTCCCCTTTGACGCGTTAACATCGCCTTGCCTAGCAACGTATATATCACTTTATATAAACATGGAGGTCTAACTATGGTTTTTTTTTTTTTTTTTTATTGATAACGGACGCCAAACGAGCAGAAGGACCACCTGATGGTAAGTGGTTATCTTCGCCCATAGACATCTACAACACCAGAGATGTTGTAGATGCGTTGCCAACCTAGAGGATACTGATGGAAGGGGGGACAATGTAGTAGTCCACTATCAGAACCACCACATTTTGGGGAAAGGATGGGTGGGAAAGAGGAAAATCTGGCTTACATGCCATCGAACCGGAACACATCATTAGATATTTGGCGGTTCGTCTTTGTCATGATAGTGGTCGCGAGCCAGTCGGAGGACGAACCTCCTACCACCTAGCAAGAATATAGAAGAACTATGGTTGTGTGTGTAACATTTATTTTACTAATTTCATATATTTTAATGCTTCATTTTAAAAATATATCATTCTGCACCCCTTCGCTATATAAACTATAAGTGTGTAATTTCATAAAAAGGGGTACATAGTTTTCTCGTATTAATATATAGATATAGAGAAAGTTAACAAAATGTACGGATTACATATCTGTAGTGGTCAGTATAATCATTATAAAAAAAAGCTTTAAATTTAAATAAATATATAAAATAAATAGAAATTGAATAGTAGATATAAATGGGGAAAGAAAATCTTAAGAGAACGGAGTGTCTTAACGCTATGTTCACATGTACCCTTTAAATAGGTTAAAGGGTACCTGTGAACATAGCGTGCTATGTGCGGGAAGCTAAAAAAGATATACGATAGTACTACAACAGCAGCAGAAATTATTTTGTTACTGATCATTTCTTAAAAAGTAAATAAGGATAAGTCGGAAACATAAAACATTAATATAAAAAATGTTCAAAGAACGAAAATAAATATAATCACTCGCAGACTACCGGAGATGAGATACTTATTCCGCGTAAATATTTGATGGTGAGACACAACCGTGACGTCTCACTGGGTATTGTTACAGCATCGTGCTTTCAGATTACCAAATTATATTTTTATTTGTGATGGTAAATATTGTTAGTTAATCGCTCGTAGATGTATTATTCATTTTTTTGCAGCTTAATTCTTTTACTCTTTTTTTCTTTTATATTACCTTATAGGAACATAGTGTCTTGACACTCCGTTCGTCTTACCAGAGCGGGGAATTCAAAATAGTTCAAACATAATTATTCCTTGATTGGGCATCAAACTTATTACCACTCGCGTCTACAAGCAAACATTGTCAGATTACACCATTACAACTTATTAGTAAATTGACCATATTGGTACAGTTTGTATTTGCTTCACTAAATGGTATGATTATGAATTCAATTCCATTCGATGTATTTTGCCGGTTTCATTAACAAAGCAGTGTTGGCAACTGCCACACAATATACCATGCTAAATGGGCAAAAAATAATAATATTTATTTAATATAGTAAATATTATTTTAAAACACGTCAAAATATTGCAGGGTAGACAGAGGGAACCTGAGAGCCTAGTGTTAAGACACTCCGTTCCCCACTTTCTGCCGAAATGAGGCGTGCTAAATGGCGGAACTCAACGCTGCGCTTTGCCTTGTTACCGAACCCAGGAAACAAAAATACTAAACGTTTACATTTCCTGGAGTAGGAATCGAACCCACAACCTGTCGCGTTTACAGTCGCTTGTGCCTCTGCGCCACGACAGGCGTTTTCACGTCCCCTCTGCCTACCCTGCTATATGCGGGATACAGCGTAAGACAAAAAAAAATACATTAAAATATGAATATAATATATGCATAAAATAATTTTTGACGTATATGTTTGTAAGCTTAACATACAAATAAAAAATACATATATTCAACGAATGTGGTGAGAAATTTCATCTGTCATCGTATCAAAGCAAAATTCGACTCCCTTGACTCTACAATCTACATACTTGGAATGTAATTTCTATTTTCGCTGGCATTTTTGTAAACTGAAACTCCACACCTATGAAACATAAATTTCGAAGTTAATATTCGCTTACTTCCTGCTTTTCGATGCACTTCCGCCGCGTGAAATAGAGCCTGATCGATGTCGTAATTCGCGATGTGCTATTTAAACTGAATAATATTATATTTTATGTTCATTATTATTATTCTGCACAAAATTTTATTGCATAAATAATTAAATAATAGATACGTGCTTGGAATAAACTCAATTTGTAGTTACAATTTGATAAACTACACACAACACAATACAATGCTTAATTAGATAGACGAATATTTTTTAAAATGTAATATATATACGAGGTGTGTTCAAAAAGTAAGGTGACTTTGTATTTTTAAGA
>JAKGSA010001161.1:40431-97063 GCA_033558755.1 Philaethria dido | reverse complement strand
TTCGTGTACACGAATATATGTGATTTTCATTTTTTAATATTATATTATATGTATATTTATGGAGATATTAAAAGAGATAAGATTATGTTCTCTGGTTCTCTCTGCCTACTCTGCTATGTGCATGATACAGCGTGAAGCTAATGAAAAAAAAATTTTACTTATTGATTAATTTGCTTTTATAAAAAACTGATATTATGAGCCAACTGACACTACAACTATCGTGGCACAGAAGGATGATAGTTGTGAGTTAGAATCTTTCTCGAGTGAATGCTAGGGCTTGGTTCTCTTTGCCTATCCTGCTTGCGGAAAAAAGCGTGAACCTGATACCCTGTGCCTTAGCTAACATTTGATGGACATTGCCTCACAAAAAAACAGTAAACTATAGTACTTTCAGTTTACTTAACTACTGTTTTGCCCCGAATGTCATAATATAAACTAAGCTAAGCATATACAATTTATGATGGCTTAAAACATAATGACTATGACATTGTGTTACATGATGACCATCCAATTTAAAATAAAAGAAGCCAATGTGATAAAGTAGAATTACAGGCCATATTTTCATTCAAAAGAGGCTTTCATGTCGCAATGGGACAGCGTTTGACTGTGAACGCGACAGGTTTTAGGTTCGATTTCCTCTTGAGAGAATAATTATAGTCAATATATTTTCACTTTCTCTCTCTGGTAGAATAAAATGAGTCATGAAGTTCCGCTACGCAACGTTCTGACTCACATTTGGCCGGAAAATAGAGAACGGAGTGTCTTCACATTAGAATCTCTCTGACTGACTGACTATCCTGTTGTATGGGAAAAGGTGAAGTTGAAAAAAGTATCTTTATACATTTTTTGGCATAGTCTTTGGTCTTTCGAGAAATATTTATAGTTATTCAATAATAATTGTTTTGTCTGTCGGGGAAGACAAACGTGATACTATTACGTACTGAGTAAGTTGCCCTCAAAGCAGATATTTAAGTGCCATATACGAGTATTTACTAGGTTATTGTACCTTGTATCTAAATATTAGCCAATATTTTTTATATGAAATGATTTTATTTTATACTTAATTAAAATTACTGAAATTTTACTTAAAGTTTTAAAATGTTAATGTATACGAAGCTTATAGCAAAGTTCCGGTCGCCTACAGTTAGCACATACTATTACAATTGTGTGAGCTAAATCGAACGCCCACTAGCTAGTCAACTTGGGCTATTCATTTGAAATAAAGTAAGTAAGTTACCTTTAACCAAAATTTTGTACTTACCTTTTAATAAAAAAAATAAATGTCAAATCTTAATTTATTACATTAATGATTTATTAATGATAAGAATATATTGAAACACTAATTTGCCTTAAATTTAATAAAGTTCTCAACAAATATAACTTTACTGTGGTAGATAGAGAAGTAATGATAAATTTATTCATACCAACCATGCAATATTTTTTTATTGTTTTTTTTTTTAACTTTACGCCACAATCCGCATATAGCAGGGTAGACAGAGGGTTATCTTACAACAATTTTGTTCCCCACTTTCTGCCGAATAGAGGCATTGCATGCTGAGTAGCGGAACTCAACGCCGGGCTTTGCCTTATTACCAAACCCAGGAAATGAAAATACTAACATTTCTTGGAGTGGGAACCGAGTTTACAGTCGCACGCTTGTGCGCCACGCTCATATATCGAAAAAAATATTAATAAACATATTTTTATAAGTTCTTAATATACAAAAGACAGTAGCTATAGCTTTAATAACAATTCAAATTACATCATTAATTTTTAAGTTATGTGTTAATAAATTTTATAATAAAATATAACATTGTATTTGGCTACAATATACAAACGCTACAACGTTGCTATGCAAAATATTAAAATTCAAAATGCCTGCATACGAGTATATTATTTCAAAAATATTTGCTGGTAACCGAGTTATTTAAAGGCTCATACTTGAAACTCGAAATTCTCATTATGGCAAGTTAAATAAATAATTACGACTTTCAGAAAGTTTGAGCAAAGTTATTTTTTTTTTTTTTATTGATAACGGACGGCAAACAAGCAGAAGGACCACCTGATGGTAAGTGGTTACCTTCGCCCATAGACATCTACAACACCAGAGATGTTGTAGATGCGTTGCCCAACCTAGAGGATACAGATGGAAGGGGGGACAATGTAGTAGTCCACTATCAGAACCACCACATTTTGGGGAAAGGATGGGTGGGAAAGGGGAAAATCTGGCTTACATGCCATCGAACCGGAACACATCATTAGATATTTGGCGGTTCGTCTTTGACATGATAGTGGTCGTGAGCCAGTCGGAGGACGAACCTCCTACCACCTAACAAAGTAAGCTTCGTATTTACATGTTTATGTTAAACATGAGTTTCAGAAGAGAAAAATGTAAAAGAACAAAACATGACATTTAATGGCTTAATTATATACTCAAATGGCAGTGTAAGTCCATAAATAAACTATATTTACCTAAAGGAAAAAAGATTATCAATTGAATAAAATATTTTTTTATATGTTTTTTTACTGGACACTTTTTATATATTTGTTTATTGGACTAGCTGTACTGGCTGGTGCTTCTAGTGTGGTCTGACAAAGATTTGACGTGTAGTTTTTGAGCAATGCGTAATAATTTTACTTTTTAGTGCATTTTGTCCGAAATTGATTTTCTAATTTGGTTAAAGTCAAAAATTTAACTAAAGTAGCCTGACTCCAAATAGTTTCCATTTCTACGCTCTGGTAATTCTCGTTCTCTTCTGGTAAGGCTCGCGTTGAGTTGCGCCACACACAGGTGCAAAATATACAATTGAGTGTGTTGACAGTTTCCTCCGACTAACCTGCTATAACATTCTGTCAAGTTGCGCTTTCTTTTTTTAAGCTTCACGCTGTATCCCGCATATAGCAGGGTAGGAATTGTGAACCTGAGAAACTAGTGTTAAAACACTCTCACACTCTTTCAACAAATCCGTTCCCCACTTTCATATTGAGGCATTGCGTGTTGAATGCAAAGCCGCAAGAAATGGAAATACTAAATATTATTTGAAATGTTTATTTACTGGAGTGGGAATGGAACCCATAACAGTCAGACTGTCAGTCAATCTGTGTTTTTTAATAAAAATATTTGAACATAAAGTCTACATACTTAGTATATATTATAGTATCCATTCTACATACATATTACATTTACTATTAAATATATATTTCACTTGCTCTCTTGCTCTGCTATCACACTGTTTGTAAAACTTAAATCGAATACACAAAGTTGCTAAGGATAAGTTTTAACTACTTCTTTATGTTTTCTCAGTTTACCACGTAATTTAAAAGAAATCCTCTTAAACAAGACTCGTGGAGTAAAAAATATAACCAAGTTCGAAATGTAACTTTTATATAAGAATAAATTTAATATTTATCGAAGTTATTAATTAGATTAAGCACCTAACTGGGGAGGGGTAACAATTTTAGTTAGGCAAGCCGGTAAATTAAGGGAAGCTGATGTATATTTAGAGAAGCCGGTATATATTCGTATATTTAGGGAAGCCGGTAGATTTAGGGAACGGCATATTAAGGGAAGTGGTGTAGGATGTCAAGGTATTTAGTAATTTCACTATCGAATTTAATCATCATTTAAATTTTGTATTACTAAAGAGTAAACGACAATTTTATTTTGTCTGAAAACAATACAAGTAACACTTCATATTACGGTAGTATGTATATAGGTGATATGTACGAAAATACTATAGATCTTAGTTTTTTTACGACGAGGGTTAAATATATTTTAATATATAATGGAGAACAGAGTGTCTTGCCACTAGGATCTCTATGACAACCCTGCTATAAGACAAATTGTGAAGCTAATAAAAAAAAATCATAAATAGATTGTATGCACTAGGCCTAGGCAGGAAATTCCGCACGTTTGCCTCAGCGCAATCACAATCGCACATGTCACCGTCACTGATTGTACAAGTTAAATCGAATGCCCAACTCGCTTACGGGCTAACTAAAAAATCCCTTCATGGAAACTTTTCTGTAGTTTCCGTAATAAGAAAACTAATGTGATCAATTATTTACTTTGTTTGAATGGAACTTTCCTTATTTCGTACGTACGCTTGTTTTTTATTATTAATTCGTTTCGAATGAATTTGCCTAGTTAAGTTTTGAGCTCTTTGGTTGTATTTTATTACTTATTTACAACGTCTGTCGTGGCGCAGAGGAACAAGCGTGCGTGTAAACGCGACAGGTTGTGGGTTCGATTCCCACTCCAGGAAATGGAATTTTTGAACACGCAATGCTTCAATTCGGCGGAAAGTGGGTAACGAAGTGTCTTAACACTTTTTTTGGGAAGGTTCCCTCTGCCTACCCTGCTATATGCGGAATACAGCATGAAGGTATGTAGGTATGTATGTATTTATTAGTTTTTATTTAAGTTGCCGTGTTGGTAGGGGTCGGTCTTGCAAGCTAAATTTGCTTCGTTTCCCAGTGTTCCTTTGAGCTGAAAATTGAAACACACCTTTAGTACTATTATCAGATATAACAATGCTATTATACGTAATCAGTATGTGTATGCAGCAGTGAGCGTCATATGGCTGAAATTAATAAGTATTGTATTTTTTCTTCAGCTTCACGCTTTATTTTGCATAGCAGAGAGGGAGAGAGAAAGTGTTAAGACACTCCCTTCTTGTTTTTTTTCTTTTAGAAATATTATATTGCTATATGAAATAGCCCCTGCAATTAAGTTGTGGATTATATATTATGACCACTCTATATCAATTTGAAATGAAAGAGCTTGATTTGTAAAATACATTTGTAGAAGATAATTATAAAAAGGGTTTTTAATTCATTTTTTTTATTAATTGATGATGATAATATGAGATATTTTATCCAAAAACAAAAAATTCACCGACATAATACATATAATGTACACAGTAAGTACAAGGACAGTATAAATATTGAATGAATTAATTAATAAACGTAATAAATCTTACAAACTACAAAGTATATAACTATCATGGACAATAATTATTAGAAAGTACTTTGGCGTGATGGCTGCAGTTAACAAATATTCTACTGATATAAAAACATATATATGTTAGGGAATATTGACTAAAGGGTATTTATTATTTATGTTTACTGATTCGATATTTGAAATATGATTTGATAGTTAGCCGGCTGGCGATACATTGCTAGAAAACTATAAAAGACAGTATAAATGACAATATAATAATACAGCATGCGTCAGTAGAGCGGTGGTACATATGTTGTTGGGCTTTCGCCTGTGCCACTGGAGCACACTGACCATGGCGTCCGAAGGTAGTGATTATGCCGCTACTCCTTTAGACTCGGCTTCCGCGACATATGTTTAAATTATTTCCATTTCTTCGCTCTGGTGAGACGACTTCCGCTTTTCTAAATCTCGAATACGGATGAAAAAAGGAGAAAGGAGTGTCTTGTCACTAAGTTTTAGGATTATACAGGATATAGCGTGAAGCTACTTCTGCTTTTTATAAAAAATATATATTCTAAGGAGTTCCAATTATCTACGACAGCCAATAATGTAGTTTTTCTAATATGGACGGCCGAAGATTTATTTATTTCATAATAGCAAGCGTGTATCTGACAATGTTCATTATCGCTATTTCCAATAAGCCACAACGTGGAAGCAAAGATATATTATTATAAATTATTATTATATCTATAATCTATAATATAGATATAAAGATGAGATTGGTCAGATAATGAGCTTTTAAAGTGATCAATTCATTGACACGAAGCAGAATCGAACTTTTAATAAATTTATGTATTAATTCAAAAAAAGGTAATTTTCAGGTAGTCAGAAAGAATTAACGCCTATCGTACCGCAGAGGCACAAGCCTGCGACTGTAAACGCGAGAGGTAGTGGCTTCGATTTCCACTCCAGCAAATGTATTTTCATTTCCTAGGTTTGGTAACAAGGCAAAGCGTGGCGTTGAGATCCGCCACTTAGCACGCAATGTCGCAATCCGGTGGAAAGTTGGCAACGGAAGCTAAAAAGCAACGAAAAAACTTAGTGTCGAGATACTTTGGTTTCTACTTTCTGTTCGAAATTGAGACATTGCGTGTAGAGAGGGATGGAACCCACACGCATTCGCTATTATATTCAGACGCTGTCCACTGTGCCAAGATGGTCTCAAACATTTAGATTTACAAAGGAAACCAGATAAGACTCATACTGAGGGAGAATTCGTACAACAATCCCATATATCTTATATGTTGACTCGATCGTATGCCTATTAAAGTGTGTGTGAAGCCCAGTAGACACAAGGGTAAGAATGCGGTAGCGAACGTCATTGAAACAAGTAAATACATATTCTTGCATTACGTTCAAATATTATTTACTGGATGTTATTAGAATGGCTTTGCGTTGTATGCTATCAAATGGTTCAAGCTGATACTGGGGTGCATCAGCTCAAATAACAAGTAGCTAAATGTTTTTTTTTTGAAAAAACAAGCATGCCTGCCTTTTTAAATATTTTTTTCATAAAAAATATCCTGTCCTCTACGAAAATGCCAAATCTGTTGAGTAGTTTTGGCGTGAAAGCGTAACAAACAAACTTACATTCACATTTGTAGTATTAATAGGGATAGTTATTTTCAATAAACACCTTAAAAGTATAAGTTCTCTTTTATATTCAAAAAATTGAAATTATATTTTGATAACTTTGAATGGGGCATTTTTGTACGCGATTGAGGTAGATTCGTACTGTACCTACGAATATGTTCTTCAATAAAAATATTATTATTTCAGAATCGTGCCGCGAATGTATGTAAAAGTAATAACTAAAACTGGGAAGGTAGACGAAAAAGCAATAAAATCTGAGATGAATGAAGTTTTACGTCTCTATTACCATCGTTGCCTGTAGGTGCTGTTATACTAGAAATTACCCTAAAATAGACAGGAATATGCCTAAGAAATATAAAAAAAGTGTATTCTATCAGGAATATCCAGGATATATACATATATTTATATCTCTTTATTACTTTATTTCCCCGCTTTGGCAAGATTAATCGGAGCTTAGCTGCTAACACGTTTTTTTTTTATACTTCACGCTGTATCCCGCATATAGCAGGGTAGACACAGGAAACTTGAGAACCTACTGTTAAGACACTCCGTTCTCTTTCAACAAATCCCTTCCCCACTTTCCGCCAGATTGAGGCATTGCGTGTTGAGTGGCGGAACTCAACGCCGCGCTTTGCCTTGTTACGAAACCAAAAAAATGAAAATACTTCATTTCCTGGAGTAGGAATCGAACCCACAACCTGTCGCTTTACAGTGGCACACTTGTGCCTCTGCGCCACGACAGGCTTAACATGTAATATCTCTAATTCGAACAGAACAGCAAACAGTGTGTCTTAACACTAGGCTTTCTCTGACTGACCCTGCTTGGACTTGACTCTTGTTTGCGGGATTGTATATTGTTTCCTTTGACTTAATATGGCCTGGCAAAAATTGTTATTTAAACGGCAAAGGCGACTATTGTCCATCTAATTTTTTTATTGTATTTCTATGTCTATTCTTTGGAAATGGAAATATAGGAATGCAAAAGCAGTGAAAAATCAAGAAAACATAACCTACATGTTCTCCTCTACCCAGATTTTGTACAGCTTCCTCGTGGACTGATTTTACTTACTATCCCAAAGTACTTGCTAAAGTGTAATTGAGTAAAGTTTGATTTCTTTTCCTTTCTTTTATTTATTGCATCTCTTGTTTTAAGAGGCCAACCTTCATCTGTCGTAGATAATGTACCTGTTTGAAGTCTTTTTAGATTACTTTTTTTTTATTTGAAATCGTCACGTGGAAGTATGTCATCCTAGCATATTTGGAATCTGGCTGATACTCTATTAATATAATACCTACTGTTATCCGGACACATGTGCAATTTTTAACTGTTTTTGGATGTCAAGTAACCTCTACGTTTGCAACTACAAAATAGTGTTCAATCTAGTAGATCACCAAGTGCAGCACTATTTTTTGCGTCAATTTATTATTTTTATTTTTTGACCTAAAATACTAAATAATTAGAATTTTAACAAATAAGAAAACCGACTTTTTTACTTCATAAAAAAACCATTACGTATAACTCAAAAACTATTCATCAGATTTTCACTTTTAGATGAAACCCCATCGGAAGCACTAGCTATCATATAAAAAAAGAATTATCAAAATTGGTTCACTAAGTAAAAATTATTATTAATATACATAATAAAATACAGTCGAATACAAGAACCTCCTCTTTTGATATCGGTTAGAAAAAACCTAATGGATTAACGAAGTTGATATTTTTTCATATAAAGTTTGACATTTTGTTTTATCGCCCGGGGATTACAATTTCAAATTACTAGAACAGAGATTAGGTCAATTTGTCCCTTTTTACTTTTATGTGCTACTTAAACTTTACATCACTTTCGCTTTATTTCTGTTAGGTATGGTATTATAACTTGTAGAATAAAATACTAAAATACATACATACATACATAGCTTCACGCTGTATCCCGCATATAGCAGGGTAGACAGAGGGAACCTAGTGTTAAGACACTCTGTTCCACACTTTCCGCCGAATTGAGGTATTACGTGAGTGGCGGAAGTCAACGCCGCGCTTTACCTTGTTGCTAAACCCAGGAAATGAAAAAATCAATTTTCTGTCAAATATTAACTTCTGGTACAAATATATATTATTAATTCTTCACATATTTGCTATTGTGGCGCAGTGAGTGACTGTAAATGCAATTGGTTGTTTGTTCGATCTTCGTTTAGGTAAATGAATATAATTATTTTTTTTCATTCATCCACTCTGGTAAAACAAATCCCGACATTTAATTCCACCGTTAGGCTCTCTCTCTAACTTTCCTATTATGCATATATATATGCATAATAGGAAATATTAACATTTTTTTAATTTTTTTTTTTAAATCACGCTGTATCCCGCATATAGCAGGGTAGGCAGAGGGAACCTGAGAACCTAATGTTAATATACTCCGTTCTCTTTCAACACTTCCATTCCCCACTTTCCGCCAGGTTGAGGCATTGCGTGCTGAGTGGCTTAATCTTAATCTTGTAGTAAATATTTTGTATTTTTATTTTGCCTTTTTTACGAAAATTACACGGACGGAGAAGCATGAAATTTGACACACGTATAGTTTATATAGAGAAGGAGTGCAGAATGCTAACATTTTTCTATTCTTCTATTTGGCATACTCATGGTTATATATTTATATAGCGAAGGAGTGCAGAATGATAATATATTTTTAAAATACAGCATAAGACACATATTAAATTAGTAAAATAAATGTTACACACACTACTATAGTTTGACGTCCATGTTTATATAAAATGACATATACGTTGCTCAGCAACGCGTTGTTAACGCGTCGACGGGGACACTAGTATTTCTTAAAACGTTTAATATCTCTCTGATTGATGATCATTCTTAGAAATAAATTTTGAATAGTTCAAATTGGTAAATTTTTTTCTACCGAGATGTTAATTTGCAACAAGAGTATAAGAATTTCAAGGTAACTCGATAAGAACATAGCTTAATTGGTTATAGCACTTGTATGAATTCAAAGAGGCGTTGGTACGAATCTCGCTATAATAAATGTTTTATACTTTCTCTGAATATAATCAAAGTTTTTTCTTTAGATTCTTAGAAATAACATAATATTATTAAAGTGACATATATGACATTAAAGTAGAAACTTAGTTAACGTATATTTTAAATTTAGGTTTGACAATAATTCTTTTTTTTTTTGGAACCTGAGAACCTAGTGTTAAGACACTCTCTTACAACAATTCCGTTCCCCACTTTCCTGCCTGTCGTGGCGCAGAGGCACAAGCGTTCGGCTGTAAGCACGACAGGTTGTGGGTTCGATTCCCACTCCAGGAAATGTTAGTATTTTCATTTCCTGGGTTTGGTAAGAAGGCAAAGCGCGGCGTTGAGTTCCGCCACTCAACACGCAATGCCTCAATTTGGCGGAAAGTGGGAAACGGAAAAGTGGGGACAATAATATTCATATATTTTTTTTAGCTTCACGTATCTTTATCCCGCCTATAGGAGGAGAGACAGAGGGAACCTGAAAATCTAGTGTTAAGACACTCCGCTCTCTCAAGATATCCGTTCTCTACAAGTCAGTCATTTTGTGACATATTTCAATATTAAATTTATTGTCAGTCAGTCACATCGAGTAAACAAACATTTGTACGTAATATTATTAAGAAAGTTACGTTAAAATATTCAAAACAATATACAAATATAAGAAGAGTAAATTCCGCGTTCGTGTTGACGATGGCTAATGGAATAACAGATGAAATCAGCATTGTCAGGCGCACGCTTATATCATAAGGGGAAGTAAATAAGCCTTCGTGACATGCATGTTATTTATTATTATAAATACCAACATAGCTACTTATTAGATGTTATCACTTAATAAATAATTAAGATTTTGAAGAAAGGCAACTAATTTTAAAGAAAATTATTATTATTTCCCACATGACAAGGTTGGCTGGTAGAGAATGTTGTTTAGCGTTAAGTCCGCCTTTTGTGCATTTATATAAAATATTGTATGCAATAAAGGATAATATATATCATATAAAAAGAGTCATCAAAATCCGGTCAACAGGTAAAACGAAATGCTGTAAAAGATATACAGTTGAATTGCGTACCTCCTCCTTCTTTGGAAGTCGGTTAAAATCATATTTTTCCCGCTTTCTTAGGAATTATGAGAAATCCTCTTTTTACTCCCCTATACTTCTCAAAGAACCTTCGTTTCAGCTTTTTACGTTCAATAGTTTCGGCTGTGCGTTGTCTATCTGTTACGCAAGAGTTTTATGTATACTCATATGTAACTCTCGAAGACCGAAAACGCTTATTGGGCGAGAAAACGGCCTTATATCGCGTTGTGGAAATCACAAAAGTACTGCTTTCAGCTTTATCTTCAGTTTGATATATTTTTATATATAATTGCATAGTATATAATATATGTTAGAACTATTTTTATGATAAAAATTGATTTAAGAGACACGCAAAACGTCTTATCAATTCATTTCGCTTACTCATAGTTCATTAAATAAGTACTTATTTTTAAGTTTCAAATTCAGTAATGATATAATCATGATCTTATTTTGCTTTTTTGTACGCATATTATTTAGCACTACCTCTTACCCACGGTTTCACTTCATTTGTTAATGAGAATTCGCATTATTATGGATTTTATAATAATGATAATCTGACGTTTTTTCATCTTATAATAACACTTCATCGCAAAGTAAAAAAATGACAAGCATACAAACACTTTTTCATCTATATATAATTACGTGAAGCAAAAACTTGAGATCCCTTTTTACGAAAATTACATGGACGGAGGAGCATGAAACTTGGCACACTTATAGTTTATATAGAGAGGAGTGCAGAATGCTAATATTTAAAATAATGCACAAAAAATATATTAAATTAACAAAATAAATGTTACACACACTACTATGCTTTGAGATCCATGTTTATACAAAGTGACATATACGTCCTTACGCAATGCGTTGTTAACGCATTTACGGAGAAAGTAGTATTTATAATATTACTATTTTTTTATTTATTTTTTTTAACTTCGCGCTGTAACCCGCATATAGCAGGGTAGGCAAAGGGAACCAGAGAACCTAGTGTTAAGGCACTCCATTCTCTTTCAACAATTCCATTCACCACTTTCCGCCATATTGAGGCATTGCGTGCTGAGTGGCGGAACTCAACGCCGCGCTTTGCCTTGTTACCAAACCCAGGAAATATAAAATTCCATTTTTTGGAGTGGGAATCGAACCCACAACCTGTCGTGTGTACAGTCGTTCGCTTGTGCCTCTGCGTCACGACAGGCGTTAATATTAATATGAATTATTATAATTTCCATTGTTCTCGTAACTGTCTAAAAAATATAGGTTTCAGCATATAATTTAATAGAAAAAAATACTTATAATTAAATATTCTTACCAGAAGGCATCATCAATTTGGCATCTTTCCTTTGGCATAGCACCGACGACGGCCTCTTCGGACTGTCAGAGCCAGTCTTAAAGCTAAAGAGCAATTAAGTCTGGTATTATTAAGAACGTTTACCTAGTATTAATTATTTTTCAATTAATTTTTATGTGTTGTAAAGTAATTTGGTAGAAATATTTTGTTACATATTTAATAAACTTGAAACTATGCGTTGAATATGGTGATGGTAGCGTATACGAGTATGATATTTTTTTATTTCACAATTTTCGTTTTAATACGTAAAGTGGGGCACGGAAATGTTGAAAGAGAGCGGAGTGTCTTAAGTTGTCTTACTAGGTTCTAAACTTCCTTCTGCCTACCCTGCTATATGCGGGATACAGCGTGAAGCTAAAAAAATACATTCCATTCTCCACTCACTACCTTTTTTTTTTTTATAAAGACATTGCATGTTATGCAGAATCTTACTCCACGATCACTCCAGGAAATGGAATTTATTATTTCCTGGGTTTGGTAACAAGGCAAAGCGCGTCGTTGAGGTTCGCCACTCAGCACACAATGCCTCAATTCGGTGGAAATTGGGGAACGGAGTGTCTTAATACTAGGTTCCCTCTGCCTACCCTGCTATATGCGGGATACAGCGTGAAGCTATGTATGTATGTATGTATAAATTACATAAATTGGATTGATATAATTCGAAACGTGTTAGAAGAAAAATTAACTTTAAAATTATAAATAAATAAGAAAAGAAAATTTTTTGATTAATGCTCTGCACATCCGTTACCACGCTCAGCGAAAAGGTTTACCCTATAATGGATTATCTCAACCTTTTTATCTTCAAAGGCAAACTGTAAAGGTGTAGGCATAAGTTTCATTGTCGTTAGTCATCAATCATCACCATTTATTAAAAAAAATATTATAAAATAAAAAAAAATCATTTAAATACTTAATATATTGAGTTTTTTTTATCTTCACGCTGAACCCCCCATATAGGAGGGTAGGCAGAAGGAACCTGAGAACCTAGTGTTAAGACACTACGTTCTCTTTCAACATTTCTGTTCTCCACTTTCCGCCGGATGGAGTTAAATAAAATATTTAATAATAGTGTCAAGACACTCGGTTCACCGCTCTCTGTCCGAATTCAGGAAACTGCGTATTAAGTGGCGTAGCTCAACGCCGCAATTTACCTTACCGGAGCGGGGAAGTAAACATAAATATATTTCCTCGAGTGGGAATTGAATTCACAACCAATCACGTTTACAATTAATCTACTAATTTATATATGTAGTAGGTTGAACTTGAACTTTTAAGTACATAAATGAAATATGTATAATTAAAATACCTCCTGTTTATGGGAATCTTTACCCCGAGAGAATTTAACTTAGTGAAATACGTAAGCAAATAAAATTTATTACTTAAATAAATGTTTTATAGATATATGAAGAAAAGGTGAGCGGTAAGAGAGGTACGGGGAGACCTCGGTTGACCTTCGAGAACACAGTATCAATGATATTGGAGGAAGGTCACGTAAAAAGCATGAGGACCTCCCGGAGGGCACGCATGAAGAGGTTAATAACTGGACGAGGCGAAAGAGGTATACAGAGACCGTAGTCTTTAGCGCTCCGTTCTCTCTAACTATCCCGCTACGGATAAAGCGTGAAGTTAGGTAGGTAGGTAGTAAATGTTTTTCTATAATTTAGAGTTTCCAGCTTTTCCTTACATAGTAGAGCATACTGAGACATAGTGATTTTTAGAATGTTGTATTTTATGACTTAACACCGCGCTTTTTCATACTAATATGAGAAAATGATAACAATTTAAGTATAATAATTTTCCCAAGTAGGTATAGATCCCACAACACCCAGTAAAACGCTGCCTGACTTGTTGTCATAGTGGTCTAAAATTTGAAAGCATATAGACATGTCCCATCTATTTTTCACGTTATGATAAGCTGTTAGCACGATTTTACAAAATAGAGCAAACTAGCCCAAAATAGACCATTGAAACATTCAATATTCAAATAAAAAAATAGATATACATCAATATTTAGAGGCCATCGTAGCGCATCGGGACTTTTGTTTTGGTCGTGGGTTCGATTCCCATTCAGGTAATCGTAATATTTAAACTATTTTCATTTCTCTACTAAGGCAAAGCGGCGGCGTTGAGTTCCGCCACTAAGACGCAATATCTAGGTTTTGAGCGGAAAGTGGAGAAAGGATTATTTTAGGCAATAATTTCTTTATAACTATACTACTAAGCGGGACAAGCGTGAAGCTGCAAAAAAAAACAAATATATTTTGTATTTTCAGACACAGACACAGTGTACAGGCAATTAAATATGAAAGAATATATTAAATATGAATGACGCCTGTCGTGGCGCAGAGGCACAAGTGTGCGATTGTAAAGCGACAGGTTGTGGGTTCGATTCTCACTCCAAGAAATGAAGTATTTTCATTTTCTGGGTTTGGTAACAGACAAAGCGCGGCGTTGAGTTCCGCCACTCAACACGCAATGCCTCAATCTGGAGTAATCGGAGTGTTAAGACACTCCGTTCACAACACTAGGTTCTTAGGTTCCCTCTGCCTATCCCGCTATATGCGGGATACAACGTGAAGTTAAAAAAAAATGTGAAAGCGCAATTTTGTTTCTAAATAACGAAGTACAATCGCTCGAAAATAAAACGAATTTATGACTAAAATTACCTTATTATCTTAATTAGAAGAGCCCTTCGTATTTTAC
The DNA here is from genome assembly GCA_033558755.1 of Philaethria dido. Taxonomy (NCBI): domain Eukaryota; kingdom Metazoa; phylum Arthropoda; class Insecta; order Lepidoptera; family Nymphalidae; genus Philaethria; species Philaethria dido. Next base: position 82,316 of record JAKGSA010001161.1, on the reverse strand, counting down.
AAGTCGCATATTTTACAATATTCAATAATATTAAATATTTAAATACATATTACAAAAGAAAAGCAATTTCACGCTTAATCTCGCATAGCAAGGTCAAAGGAGAATCTAGTGTCAAGACACTCTACTCGCCGCTTTTCGGCTGATTTTGAGATATTGCGTGTTAAGTGGCAGAACTAAAAGCCGCGCTTTGTCGTACTATAGTAAAGAAATGAAATAAATAAATATAACCATTCCCTCGAGCAGGAACTGAACCATCAACCAATCGCGCTCATAGCCAGGCGCTGTCCGACTGAGTCACGATGCCCTCAATTATGAAATGAAATGTTACAGATACTACAGTAATACATTTTTAAACACAAAATAAAAAAGAAAGATGACATTTAAATCGATTTTCTATTATTTTGCCGATTAACAATTTGAACAGTTGCATAGGCAAATTATATTCTTACTAGGCTTGTATATAAGTTGATAAATCGAAATTGCGTTCTCGGGGTAGGCATTTTTAACTGATTTCAAAAAAAGTAGAAGCTTATCAAGTCGATTGTTTTTTATGTGTGTTATATATATAACTATTTACTAAGTGAACTAATTTTGATGGTTCAATTTTTATATGATAGCCAGTGCTTTTTATGCCTCCATTTAATTAAGATCTGACAAGTACTTTTGAGTTATCTGTGACAATGTATTTTTTTGGGCATTTTATTTCTAGCCGAGTTCCTTTGTTTAATTATTAAGTATAAATTTTAACTGTAAATTTCGTTGTGTAACAGTGACTTTTTCACCTGAAAATGTTTTTTTTAAATAATATTATATAAATAAAGCAATTACAACGTTTATTAATATTTCAAGAAAAAAAAAATCACTTGCAAGCGGAACATTTTCTTTTTAAAATATAAATTCCATATGATAGGATTATTATTATTAATATCATAGAAAAGAAAACAAAATACAGATATAAAAAAATAGATGAAAACATAGAACCAGTCAAGGAGAAGTATAATAAATACGTACTATAAGCCTTCGCTTTTACAACAACTTTGTTTCAATTTATCGTCGACGCTGGTAATATATTTAAAGTTGGCTTCCAAATGCTACTATATTATTATTTGAATAAAATAAATTATGTAACAAGTTTTATGAGTAATCAAAATTTGTTTGAAATGTATAAGATGTTTACGTATTGATTTGTAGTTGGTAGCTTCACGCTGTATCCCGCATATAGCAGGGTAGGCAGAGGGGACCTAGTGTTAAGACACTCCGTTCCCCACTTTCCGACGAATTGAGGCATTGCGTGCTGAGTGGCGGATCTCGACGCCGCGCTTTGCCTTGTTACCAAACCTAGGAAATGAAAAAAATCATTTCCTGGAGTGGGAATCGAACCCACAACCTGTCGCGTTTACAATCGCACGCTTGTGCCTCTGCACCACGACAGGCGCAGTTGTTAGTAAGCTTGTAAATGTCTATTAAAAGATCTCGGCCTGTCTAGAACTATTATCAGTTAATTTCTAGCACGTATTTCGAAGGCGGCATTAGTAGGATCTTTTCAAATTTGTTTAGGTAGAGAGGGGAGTGCGGAAAGTGGCGGTGAACGTTAATGCACATTTTAAAGGGGCCCCTTAAACTTACACGTTGGGTCGTAAGTCCCAGGCACTCTCCAAACTCCTCTCTTTGCAACGCGATGGGCCCGGCACCCGCACGGTGAATCCATGGATTGCTAAGGAGTTTCTTCTCATTTTTTTGCAGAGAGCAGGGTAGACAGATAGTGCCTAGTGTCTAAACACTCCATTCTCCTTTTTCTGCTTGAATTCGAGCCACGCATTGTCTAACTTGAACGGGTAAATAAATAAATCATCATTTCTCGAGAGGGAATCGAAGGAATTATTTTAAGACGGAGTTTTAACTCTAGGTTCACACTTACGCTTACTCTGCTACAAGCATTATTTTCATTCTCCTCTTCTTATTTGACTGTAATCTATACAATTACGTCTTTACTTCCGATGATAGTGTAAGTATATATAATCCATGTCACAAACTCCAACATAATATGGTCGCCACATCAAAATGGCGGATTTTATACAATGAAAATATGGCGAAATTTAAATCTCTATTTAACTAACGGTGAAACACCATATAAAAAGCAGTTCTTTAATAAAAAACAATTATTTGTTGTCGATTAACTTTACAAATTTAAATTGTGTGAACATAAAAAATGCAACGTAGCTTGAGGGCAGCAGTACTTAACGCCGCGCCGCACTTTAACAAAAGAAGAAATATATAATAAATTTTAATATAAGCATTTCCCTAAGGATTAAAATCCACGACAATTGCATTTTCTTGTTTATGAAAGACTTTCTAGAATATTATATAAGCTCAAGCGTAAAAAAACGTGAGACAAGACAAATAATAAAATTGTTTTGCAAACGCTTTATAACTACTCTACAAATACTTCTAACACCTAATAAAAAAAAATTTAGTCTCGTAAAGGAAAGCGAAAGATTAATGATGCGTAAAAAGGATCTACTTTAAATAATGGGAAAGGAACCTGACTTGTATTTTTATATTTTTATTTATCTGCGTCGTTAGGAATTGATACGAACACATTTGTTTTTTTATGGTTCTTACAAATTCTGTTTTATATATATCTTGGGTTACATTGACGTTACGGGTTCGATTTCTCTTGATATATTAATTATCGATGTTTTTTTTTCTTTTATTTAGACCTGGAAATGTTACATGTTAGAAATGGAAATGTTACATATTTATAATAATTAATATTTAGTACTATATTTCCTCGTTCTGGTAATAACACAAAGCGCGGCGTTGAGTTGCGCCACTCAGCACGCAATGCCTCAATTCATCAGAAAATGGGCAAAGAAATCTTAAAGAGAACGGAGAGTCTTAACACTAGGTTCTCAGGTCTATCCCTGTCTACCCTGCTATGTGTGGGATATGGGATACAGCGTGAAGTTAATTAATTTTGTCTAAAAAGGTTCTATTTGCTTATATTTTATTTAGTCATTTAATCAATGTATAAATAAAGCTTGTTAATATAAAAAAAAAATACCATACAAGTCTAATTGTCAAGTTATTCACGCCTGGTGCGGATATATCTTTCGCATTACGTGAACTAAACTAGAAAGATGCCCCAATGATAGATGACTAACCTTAGTGCTTTATTTCTTTATATACGGCACTTAGTTTAATGATATCGAATAGTGTTTTTTTAAGTTCACGGTTTATAATCTGTTTTATATTTTTCACCCAAATTCAATATATTGTGTGTTCAATGTCAGAACTCAATACTTAGTTTTAAATTATCTTAATATATATTTTTTTTTTTTATTGATAACGGACGGCAAACGAGCAGAAGGACCACCTGATGGTAAGTGGTTACCTTCGCCCATAGACATCTACAACACCAGAGATGTTGTAGATGCGTTGCCAACCTTGAGGATACTGATGGAAGGGGGGACAATGTAGTAGTCCACTATCAGAACCACCACATTTTGGGGAAAGGATGGGTGGGAAAGGGGAAAATCTGGCTTACATGCCATCGAACCGGAACACATCATTAGATATTTGGCGGTTCGTCTTTGACATGATAGTGGTCGCGAGCCAGTCGGAGGACGAACCTCCTACCACCTAACAAAATAACTAATCAAAGCCTGTCGTGGCGCAGAGGCACAAGTATGTGACTGTAAGCGCTACAGGTCATGGGTTCGATTTTTTTATTGAATAAAAATTTAGTATTTTCATAGAGGGTGCTCAGTCCCTTCGAAATGCAAGCACTAAATGGCTGCCGCCAGGCGTCTCCTGCGGGACGACCTCCAAACCGGAACTCATCATTAGATATTTGGCGGTTCGCATTTGACATGATTGTGGTCGCGAGCCAGTTGGAGGATGAACCTCCTACCACCACTTTACTACCTTGCTACGCAGGAGAAAGAGTCAAGCTACTTTTTTAAAGAAAGTCGTAATTGAATCGTACTTGTTGTTTTCATAGACCTGATCGAATCGTATGTAAAGAGACGATAAGTCACTGTAAACATTGTTAACGTTACGTCTATCGGTGAATTCGGAAACCATTTGAAAACATTCGGTCTTTATTCATGAAACAGGGAGTTAAAATGTTATAAAGTAAAAGGTGAGTGCAGCTTTTCTTTTTTCCCACATAACAAAGTAGTCGGATAGAACGTAGTGTTAAAACACGCCGTTCTCCTTTTTTCACCCAAAATCGAGATATTATAAGCTCAGTGTCACGTAATTAAACGCCGGACTTTATCTTATCTCTTATGGAGATATGAACATTTTTTTTAGCTTCACGCTGTATCCCGCATATAGCAGGGTAGGCAGAGGGAATCTGAGAACCTAGTTTATGACACTCCGTTTCCCATTTTCCGCCGAATTGAGGCATTGCGTACTGAATGGCGAAACTCAACGCCGCACTTTGCCTTGTTACCAAACCCAGGAAATGAAAATACTAAATTGTTACATTCCCTGGAGTGGGAATTGAACCCACAACCTGTCGCGTTTACAGTCGCACGCTTTTGCCTCTGCGCCACGACAGGCGATATGAACATATTTTAAGTAATGTCATTATTGTGTGTTAAGTGGCGGAATTGACGTTGTTGTTGCGTACGTTGTCTTACCAGAGCAAAGATATGAAAATAATTTAATATAATCATTCTTCCGGTATAATCATTCTTCTTTTGGTTCCGAATGGAATCGAACTTAGAACCATTTTACAGTCAAACACTGCCACTACACAACAAGGGCTTTTACAAAGTACATTCACTGACTAAATGCTAATTAAACTCATTGTCAGAGTACAGATTACATTGATATTATCCTACATAGTACTATTCTAGTCTATATTATACTATATATCTGTCACCATATCCATAGACAGCTTAATATGATCAAACCTTGAGCCACAATGATCGCATCATGACGTATCAAATTCGATAAGGGATTCCAAATGCCCTAAGGTATTACACTATAAGCCTAGAAACCTAACACTATATTAGATATTAAATTACCCCTGAACTCATATTCGAGCCCTGAGGGAGATAACTTTCATATGACTTATGAAAGCAAAAACCTTTGACATTTAAAATTGTAGGAATATTCATTTTATTGTGCATTTTTTAGTATTATATTTGAATCCGTGAGTGCAAAAACAACGTAAGTCCGGACTTTTAAATTTTGCAGGAGGGACAAAAACTACACGCATCTTGCGTTTCTAAGCTAGTTTAAATCGATTATGATTCTTAGCATTTTTTGTGACTTACGTTGTTTCTGCACTCACAGATTCATTTAAGCTACATGCATTTTTCTTGTATGTTCACATAAAAAATATTACCTGTAAATAATTTTGTACGTTTAATTTTCTGCTTATGGCATAATCTATTTAAAATTAGAAGTAAAAATATCAAATATCTTTTTAAATGATTTTGTAACTGAAAATGTTATTTTTTAACAACATCTATGATTATAACACATTTTAAGTCAAACTATTTTAATTCAATGTAAGGTTAATATGTTTTGATATTCGCAAAGTTTTGAATACTTTCGTCAGTGGTTACAGATAGTTACAAAGAGACAGGTCGCATTCGTCGTTATTATGTTCATTGTGACTTAAAAATATGTATATTAAAAACAGGGCTTAAATGACAAATTATTAAATCTTTAACAAAAAAAAAATCGATTTCAAATAATATTAACTACAAAGTAAAATTTTTACGAATAACTCAATAACTACTCAACAGATCTTAACTAAAATTACATGAGACGACGTGAGAAGCACAAAGAAGAAGAAGCTATTATTAAAAAAAAAATAATAAAAATTGATTTCCCCTGTAAAAAGTTATGCAGTAAAACACATGAAAATACAATCGACTTGAGACCCCTTTCTTTTTTGAAATCGGTTAAAAGCGAAAAAAAAAATTTCCTTATCTTTTTCACACTAAATTAATCATGAAATTTTCACCGTACAAAGATTTGTGGTACAAATCTCTTATTCTCTTTCAGCTATATAACCTGTAGTCACTTGTTCGTCCTCTGGCTTGTACTCATTTTGCATTCCTCACCCGGTTGTTTCATTACACATTCCGGGTTTACCTCTGAAGTGCTACTGAAATTCAGTAGTAGTTAATCTGATAATAATATTAACATTGTATTACATGACATTTTCATATATAATTTTGAAAAAATGGGCTGAAATATGTCTCAATGCTAAAAATTTGTTTATTTCAGTATTTAATATATGTGTATAGTTTTTAGAAATAAAAAAAATTGAATATGTTTTATTCAAAAGTATTTATTTAAACGATATTTACAATATTTATTATATTAATTTATTGTATTTTTGATATATTATTATATAAAATATTGGTTATCTTCACTTCTTCTCCAATGAAAACTATATGTATGACAATTTTCGTGCTCCGTCCGCATAGTTTTCATAAAAAAAGTTCCAAAGACTTTTGTTTAGCAGAAGTAATTTTCTGAATTGGTACTTTACTACTTAACTTAACTTAAGTTGTATACAAAATCTTTATAAGCTGTACTATGTGTTATTCTAATGTAAAAATTATACGATTGTAAAGTTTTTTTATCTCAAACTTACAAAAAAAGTTTGGCATTTCTTATATTAGTAACACATATCTACATATTATGTACGAATATATTAAGTAAGTACTTAAATATTTAATTAACGGTATTCGTAATAAACGCGGTAACCTGTAGAAGGATAGACAAGTGTATCTTCCACTTCAAGTAATACAAATTAGCAATAGATATCTAGAACTAGATACTTATAGTTATATTATGGTGAAACTATACAGTAAATTTATAAATTATAGCCTACACGTTATTCTGGTGTATAAGCTATATTGGTGCAAAGTTTCATCTAAATTGGTTATGTAGTTTTCGCGTGGAGGATGGTCACGTAAAAAGCATAAGGACCCCCCGAAGGGCATGCATGAAGAGGTTAATGACTGTAGACGAGGCGAAAAAGGTATGCAGGGACCGTAGCGTTTGGCGCTCCGTTCTCTCTAACTACCCCGCTAGGGATAAAGCGTGTAGGTGAGGTAAGTTATAATATAAAAAAAATATCCTCTAAAAATAATAATATGACAATTAAAACAGGCCTTTTCTTTAAAGAAAAAGAATATTTAGTCTAGGTTTACGATGTAAAAAAAAGCAGTATAATTGGGCTAAGTGAATCAAATGCAGACAACGTGTTGCTAACAATGAGATGCAACGTCTAGGTGTTGCTTTATAAGTCGCTCTCGACCTAATCCCTTTTGAAACTAAGAATATAAACTTTAAATATAAAGTATAATATTTTTGTTGTATATTTTGGTAATATAATACCACAAAATAAAGAAACATCTACCCCCAGGACCAGAGGCAGTTTTTAACTGTTAATGCAATTGGTTGTGAGTTCGATTCCTACTTGAGGTAATGATTACAATTAAATCAATGTGCAATGGCGGCCTTATCACTAATAGCGATTTCCTACAGGTAACCACCAATAATCGATTATTATAAAATAATGACTGAACAGTAGTGTAGTATTAAGAGATGATTTTCCGAAATTTCTATAGAGGCGACGAAAATCAATTTACACGTCCATGATGTGGCAAATTATTACTAGTGTATTTATAATTTACTAATGTCCCCGTAAATGTGTAGTGACGTATAATATGTCACTTTATATAAACATGGATGTCAAGCCATGGTGTGTGTGTGTAACATTTATTTTATTAATTTAATATACTTTTTATACAATATTTAAAAAAAAAAGTAGTATTCTGCACTCCTTCCCTATATAAACTATATATGCCAAGTTTCATGCTCCTCCGTCCGCGTAATTTTCGTAAAAAGGGCACCAAAGTTTTTGCTTCACGTATTTATATATAGATATGTTCTAATAATATCATGACGACACGTTTTAAATAAATTTATTATGTTCTGCTGTGGGTCTGGTACATAAAGTGGTATTTTAGTAAATATATTCAATTAAAGTTAATTATGATTCGCGAGAACTCTAAAACTTAGCTTGTATTAATTAAACTTTAGAAATTATAATTCTAGAATATGATAAAGTGAATTTAGTTTTCTATTTTACTATGAAATACCTTGGATCTCATTGAATTCTTGATTAGAAACTAAACTAAACATTCAAATTATGGTACATATATATAACTTACTTAATTGCGTATTCTTATGACTATGACTTTTAGTCACCATATTTTTATTTAAATAAAACATACATACATACATAGCTTCACGCTGTATCCCGCATATAGCAGGGTAGGCAGAAGGAACCTAGTGTTAAGACACTCCGTTCCCCAGTTTCCGCCGAATTGAGGCATTGCCTTCTGAGTGGTGGAACTCAACGCCGCGCTTTACATCTAAAAGCAATTATCAATATTTTTATTTATAGTTTACTTAAAAAAAATGACAATATTAGAGTTAATGTCAGCGAAGTATTTCAATGGGGAACGGAAATCTTAAAAGAACGGAGTGTCTTAACACTAGGTTCTCAAGTTCCTCCTGCCTACCCTGTTATGTTATGCGGAATACTACGTGAAGCTAAAAAAATAATATATTTAGTAATTTAAATATATATGTAATAAATCCTCTACAGTCATTTCAAAGGAGACTTGTAAGAACGCCATTTGCCACAAAAATTGTCATATTCTGGACTTCTTAACCAAATTTAAATGACACCCCATTAAGCACTAACTATCATATAAAAAAGAAATCGTTAAAATTGGTTCATCCATCATTGATCCAGTAACATATTAAGCGATAACACATAAAAAAATACAATCGTATAGAAAACCACCTTTTTTTGATTTTTTTGAAAAAATCTTAAAATCTAAAGAAAAATTCCTTTAAACACTATCGAGAACCCACAAAATGTCAAAACGCTACTAAAAATATATTGAAGTAGAAGTATTCGAGTACATTTTGCATACATCAATAGTTTGATACAACATCAAAGGCGTATGAGCCCATCGCCAGGCAACGGAATATTAAAAGTTTCTTTTGAGTACGTGTTTGTGCGAGATATTGGAGCGAGAATAATGCGATACTTTACTTATTTTATTGACAAAAGGTAGAAGTATCTTTATGTTCTGTTCATTATGTTTAATATTTTATTTTATTTTACAAAGCCTTTATGAAATTGGAAGAGGTATTTAGATACAAAGTGTTGGAGTGTTTTTATAATACGCTTAGTTGGGACTTATTTCTATTGTAATCTAAGTGCGAAATATATTTTAGATGATAGCTCTTATGGAAATAGATGAAAAAATGTTAAGCTGTAAAGGTTCAAGCAATTTCAATTGGTATTCATATTGGTACTGTCGTGGCGCAGAGGCACAAGCGTGCGACTGTAAACGCGACAGGTTGTGGGTTCGATTCCCACTCCAGGAAATGTAAGGATTTTCATTTTCTGGGTTTGGTAACAAAGGCAAAGCGCGGCGTTGAGTTCCGCCACTCAACACGTAATGCCTCAATTCGGCGGATAGTGGGGAACGGAATTGTTATAAGAGAACGAAGTGTCTTAACACTAGGTTCTCAGGTTCCCTCTGCCTACCCTGCTATATGCGGGTTACAGCGTGAAGTTAAAAAAATATATATATTAATAAAGTTACACTAACATATAGTGTAATCTGATAAAAAATGTTAATTTGATTACAAACAAAATATTTTTTTGACCGGCTTTAAAAATAGAAAGAGGTTCTCATTTCGACTGTATTTTTATATTGTGTGAACTAATTTTTTTTTTTTTTTGATGTGAAAGGTATCTACTGATGTGGTCTTATAAATTAAATGCTAAGTAGTTTTTGAGTTACACGTAATAATTTTATTTATAGTGCATTGTACTTTATTTATGTAGCAGCTATCTATTTATTCTATCTAAGATATTTCACCTATAATATTTTTTTTTTTTATACCACGACGGTGGCAACAAGGCACACGACCCACCTGATGGTAAGTGGTTACCGTGGCCTATGGACGCTTGCAACACCAGGGGCATCACTTACGCGTTGCCGACCCTTCAAAAACCTATACACATTTCGCTAAAATTGTATGTTTAGAAATTGCTACACGTCTTTTTGTGGTATAAACAATTACGATTACCCAAAAACTACTTTAACTTATTAACTAACATACATAAGATATAAGATGTCGGGACTTAAAATCGCACTTTGTTTTATGAAATTATACCAGGAAGCGTATAAGTTTTACGTACAAACATTTCTCCAGGAATATTTGGTTTCAAGCTTATTATGTGCGTTGTGATGCATCCCGACAACGTTACAGTGGTAATTAATGGCTTATTAATATATATTAACAATATTTTTACTGTACAGTCATGAAAGATATATAATAATAAAAAATAGCAAAATAGAAATGTACTAGGTGGTATACTCGTATATTCAATTTATAATTTTCAGTCGAGGATATATATAAAATATTTTCATTTTTCCATTCCGACAGACAAAATGCGGCGATGAGTTCCGTCACTTAACACGCTATGTATAAAATTCAGACGAAAAGCAGAAATCAACTCCAGTTTCTTTATAAACTTCTGTATATACGTTAGTTCCAGCGAGGCCAGTGAGGCTGAAAATAGTAAACTATATATTTTAAGTTAAAGAAAAATGGCTTTTTCAAACCATTTTGATACAAAATTAAACTAAACCTAACTGATGCGAAAATGTCAATACAAATCCTAAGTGAAAACCAAATAAACGTATCAAAGCTGGACAAGTAGCACTATCCATGAGTGGCGAGAATAATATAAACACGACGCATATGGGAATATTGCTGCATATATATATATTTCGTTGAGACACTGACTAGTCAGTCTCCTTTGAGTTCATTCGTAATAATGCATGAAATGTACTTTATTACAATTTGTTATTTTCATTGCTAAAATCTAAATTTAGGTATTCATATTATCAAGTATGATGAAGTGGATTGTCGTCGGCTGTAAATGATCTACATTCTTCATCATTCACACGTCTTTCTTTTTAGACGTAATCGTATGACAGCGAAACTTGGAGTAGGCTATGTCAATTGTGGTCTACATATATACATATTTCTAGAGGGAGAATCAATCTGGAAAGGGAGGTCTCTATATTTATTAATGTATTAGAAAACATATAAATATACAAAAAAAAAAGAAGTAACATTTATTTCTACTTAACCAAACTTTGACAAACTCTTTCAAACGAAGTGACGTAACAATACCAAATTTGGGTGGAAGTGACGAACGGAATATCTGGACACTACGCTCTCTGTTTAACCTACTATACGAGATAAAGCGTGATTCTCTTTAATTTAATATAAAGCTCCAAAATCGATATCTTCTAAATTAACTTTAGTCAGAGCAAGATTCATTTCCATTACTCGTGGCGTTCCCGAGGAACTCACAAACGATTACTATACTTTATTACTCGCATTAAAAACAAAATTGTTCCGGAGTTTCAGAGATCCCTCAGATACCGAACCTTCTAAATAAGATTTAAGGCTAGCTTTAAGCAAAGGCTTAGGCCTTGGAATTTAAATATTCATGCTATATATATCCCTGGACGAATGAAATATCTAAGTGATATTAACAATACATTTTGTAGGTAGCTGTTGTTTTGCTTCCGTATAGGGGGATAAATATTAGTTTTTTTTTTTCAACTTCACGCTGTATCCCGCATGTAGCGGGGTAGGCAGAGGGAACCAGAGAACCTAGTGTTAATACACTCCATTCACTTTCAACAATTCCGTTCCCCACTTTTCGCCGAATCGAGGCATTGCGTGTTAAGTGGCGGAACTCAACGCCGCGCTTTGCCTTGTTACCAAACCCAAGAAATGAAAATACTAAATTTTACATTTCCTAGAGTGGGAATCGAACCCACAACCTGTCGCGTTTACAGTCGCACGCTTGTGCCTCTGCGCCACGACAGGCGTTATATTATAAATATAAATATTAGTCGGATGCTAATATTGAAAAATCATACTTATGAATGAAAAAGTACTGTTTCAGGTTATTATACTCTAATGATATTGATAGCGTCTAACTGTAAGCGCCATTAGTTGTTGATTCGATTCCCATTCAGGGAAATAATCATATTTAAATTACGTTCGTTACGCTTTGCGTACGCTTTTCGTACGCTACCGCGGCGTTTAATTTCGCTATATAATAAACAAAATCTCAGAATATGGGCAGAGAGTGGACAACGGAAAGAACTAAGCCCTATAATTACCCTGTTTTACGGGAAAACCAAAAGCGTGAAGCTGTGAAAAGTACATATCTTCTCTTGTTTTCTCCTTTATTCCTTTAATAGAGTCAAAAAGATTAAATACCCACGTAGTAAGCTATGCTTTAGTAATAATAATAATAACGATATTTTTTTTATTCAGTCTATTATATATAATATAAATAAGTTATATATAGTTTTTTTTATTTTAGTCTCCAATAAAAATATTTTTTTTTTATTTAGAAAACATATTTTTTTACAGCTGTACTTTATAGCTGTACATAAATTACTCCATAGTCATCTATATTGTATAGCAATTTGATTAATTAATCTATGGCGAATACAATATTGGTTAATTAACTATTGAGCTATCAGTGTGGTATCATTTTACATTTCTGGGAAACTATAGATCTGCTCTAGCGTAATACTCGTATAATGAATGTCACAAAACACAAACAAAGGTGTATGTGAAACATATGGTAGTGTGTGTTATATTTGCAATATTTGATAATTTTATGCATTATAAAAATATTATAAAAATTACCTTATAATAATAAAAAAATGATTTTTTTGTACAAAAAATTTAAATGTACTAAATTTTAAAACCTGTTGTGGCGCAGAGGCACAAGCGTGCAACTGTAAATGCGACAGGTCGTGGGTTCAATTCCCACTCCAGAAAATGGAATTTTTCATATCTTGTGTTTGGTAACAAGGAAAAGCGCGGCGTTGAGTTCCGCCATTTGGCACACAATGCCTTAATTAGGCGGAAAGTGAGGAAAGGAGTGTCTTAACACTAGGTTCCCTATGATAACCGTGCAACCGTGCGTGTATATGCATGATACAGCGTGAAGCTATGTATGTATGTATAGCTAACCAAAATCAATTGTCAAAATTGTAAATATTGATAAATAATATAATTATTATGAGACCGTCGTGGCGTAGTTGGACAACTTTTGACTATAACGAGTTTTCTTGTGGGTTCAAACCGCTCTCAGGAGATTGATTATACTGAAATTATGTTTATTTCTTCGCTCTGACGACACAAAGCATAGCATTGAGTTCCGTCACATAACACACAATGTCTTAAATTCATATAGAAAGCGACGAATAGAGAAGAGAGAGGGCAAGACATGACTAGATTTTCTCTGACTACCCCGTAGGGTAATGCATAGTAATACATCCCGTACAGTAAAGAAGGATAAAACATTAGTTGATTCAATGGAATTTACACCCATAACTAACACAATATTAAAATGATTGTCATATAATCAATTTTAATATATATTTTAAGTATATTAAATGTCATAGCGAAGCATTCCATAACACTAAGCTTCGTTAGTATGATAATCCGTAATACAGTACCAGATTATACTTGAGGTAATTTGAGATAATACGATTCGTCGTTTCTCTTTTGCCTCGTTATTTGCAAAGGTTAAGCCGTTGATGGCGCGTAGGTGAATTTTCAGGTTCTCTCAGCCTATTTTTCGACTTAGTTGGAAATATAAATCTATTTTGAGACAGCAAAAATGGTATATTTATGTTTTGGTAAGTGTTTCCAATTAATTTGTAAGTGGACTTAGTGTATGTTCTTTATTTATTATTTATTTTTGGAATTAAATTCCTTATCGCACATTGCGAAAGGGAGCTAGATGGAAAAAATTAAGACCAGAAGTTGTAACGACACTTTTAAGTATTCTATTTTGCATTGAACAATGACTCGCGACGATTATTTTTGTTGAGTGTATACAGGTTTTTGTACATAAACATTTTATTACAATTCCTTCATTAAATAATCGAAAGGAACTTCGTTCCGGGTGTCCCTTGACACTTTTCCACTCTCATCTTTTTCTTTTAGTTTCATGCTCTTCAAAAATAAAAAAGGATCAACAACTGATCGAGAAGATTTATCAATTGAATTGAAACGATTACGAGAAAATCCTTTGCAAATCATCAAACAAATCACTTATTAATTTTATTTCTAAGTATAATAGATTTAACGTGAGTTAGCTTTTACCTGAGTCTTACGAATTTTCTGTCTAACGCGAGTTTAACATTTATTATCCATCGCGAGAAGCGCACAACGCCGCTAAAGAAGTTCACTACAAAAAAACATATTTTTGAGTACTTACCTTTTTTTTGTTTAATGGCCTGATTTTGCGATGACAGGCGCAAAATAATCTGCCAGTGTCCCGTATAGTAGACAAAACACGAATGAGATAGGGCAGTAAATTTTGAAGAATATTATGACCTGATGAAATATATACAGATGATAGACTGGTCTGGTTCAAACACTAAAACAAACAAAAAATTACATTAAACAAAAAATATTAATGAAAATGAGAAAAAATAAGTGACGAGATTATACCAACTATAACTTGTTGTCATTATCTATAATAAACTTAACTATTTTTTTAATAAAAGGACTAAAAATCATAAGAGTACTTACCTGTAGTGTATCTAGATAGAAACTGTCAGTCAAAAGTCATAGATAAATTATATAGAAAGAAAGTCGTCGTCGTCGTCGTCAGCCAGAAGACGTCCACTGCTGGACATAGGCCTCCCCCATAGATCGCCATGTAGCACGACTGGATGCCTCCTGCATCCAGCGCTTTCCCGCAATTTGGACTAGGTCGTCGGTCCATCTAGTAGGGGGCCGTCCCACGCTACGCCTTCCGGTTCGTGGTCGCCACTCGAGAACCTTTCTTCCCCATCGAAAAAAGAAAGTCAATTTAACATAAAGATATTCTACTGTAAACTAGCTGAATGCGAACATTATGTGGCAGTTTGAAGGGCGATGTATTCAATAAAACCACGGAATACACAAATTGAGTAGTTTATGTGTCAAGGGCATGGCTGCAGTGTGGCATGCGCTACATTATAGTCATTTCAAAGTAAAGAAATTTAGTATTACCTTCACCTGTTCTACCATTTCGTTTATTTTAGAGATATTGTGTTGGTTTGTTTTATTATTTTTATCTATTTATGAGAGACCATCGTGGCCAGCGAATGTAAATGTGATTGACTGTAGCCAGTATGCCAGTATGATTATACTTTAAATTATTTTCATACCCCACTTTCCGCCAAGTTGAGGCATTGCGTGTTGAGTAGCGGAACTCAACGCCGCGCTTTGCCTTGTTACCTAACCTAGGAAATGAAAATACTAACATTTCCTGGAGTGGGAATCGAACCCACAACCTGTCGTGTTTACAGTCGCACGCTTGTGCCTCTGCGCCACGACAGGCGTACTACTCGTTAAAAATGGTTAAGTCGGTTAAAAATGGTTGTCTAGCTGTTTAGTTGATATGACTTTTAACCGAATTTTTCAATTTTTTTATAAGCGTTACCACATGCATTAATTTTTACTGCTATAGCTTATATCGCTTAAATACAGTTTTTGATGTTGTAGTAGTAAAGATCTGACTAGTAGTTTTTGAGCTATTCGTAATACTTTTATTTTGTTTTAAGTCGGTTTTCCGTTTTTGTTCAAATTTTAACTATACTATCAAAATATGATTATAAATACAAATCTTATTCTATATAATAAAAGGAGTAACAAGTAAATAATACAAATATAATACGTGTAGAAATATTTATTACAACAGAAACTGAGCTATCCACAACATGAGACCTATTTGCTTACAAACTTTTGTACAATCGTTGCATAAATGACATTTAAATACTAAATATTCTAAATAACTTAAATTTATCGAAAGTATATGTGATTTAAAACATATAATAATATAGGCAAAAAATATACTTCAAATATATTAGGAGGTACATTAGGAGGTCTATATTTATAAATATTTCGTGTGTCTTTGAAAACGTTTTGATGTCACCCTAAGAAGGTAAAGAGGCTGTTTGTACGCAACGGTTGTGATTTTAAATATATTTATTAAATATTAGCTTATATTTGCGTCTTCTTCGTCACACTTGCGCTGGTGTAAAATCTTTTTAAATTATAGATTTTATCTTATTCTGATATATAAACTATACGATGATAAAGTTTCATTAAAATTCGTTTAGTAGTTTTTGCGTGAAAAAGTAACAAACATCCATACAACCTCACGAGCTTTCGTGTTTATAGTATAATATTAGAAGGATTTTTATTCGTTACCAGACTTGTATCACTATACGTGTAATAAATTATGTAGAGATATGATCATTTAATTTACTTTTATGCATTTTTGTGAGAAATGAAAAGGATTTTTGTGTGTTAGTCACAACTTAACTCGTGACTGACAGCACTGAATAACAAGTTAAAGTAGGTACTCAGTGTCAGTCACTGGTGACCGACAAGGCGGTCAATGTGTTATATTGGGAAAAAAATGTTGTTCGGCTCAAAAAAAATGTGGTTCGGCGCTTCGAATGTACCGGAGCACAAATCACTTCGACCATATCACGTTGTATGGAGAACACACAAAGGAGGATTGATTGGTAAAAAATATATAATTACACACAAAAAAATGTCAAATAATTAAGACACTCATAGACTATAGACAAATCTAATATATAATACCAAAATCTCTTTAAAACATTGTTCTAATACAAAACTCTTTACATAGTTACTAATAAGAGATCGCTTAAAATACACATACAGAAAAGATTACGAAAACTTGCGACTAAAAATTTTTATTTCTATAAATCCAAAAATAACTATAGTGTATTTGTAATAATTCATATCCAGTTGAACTATGATTATATCGATTTTATAATATTTTATACAAATAAATTATCCATTTTCATGAAATTTCTTAAAAATATTTGATTTATGTTAGTTGTAATATTCTTCCATATATTTTATTAATTACTAAGGCTATTTACATTTTTTTATTAATTTGCTTTTGAAAGGAACTAAATAACTTGAAATAAATACGAACATAGAGACATCTCAA
Source organism: Philaethria dido (assembly GCA_033558755.1). Lineage (NCBI taxonomy): Eukaryota > Metazoa > Arthropoda > Insecta > Lepidoptera > Nymphalidae > Philaethria > Philaethria dido. The sequence continues at coordinate 65,146 of JAKGSA010001161.1, read as the reverse complement.
CATTTCCTGTACAAAGAATCCGATAGTTAAACAAAAAATATTAAATGATATGTAAGTCCATCATGGCGCAGTGGTTATCACACTGAGTGTAAACACAATGGATTGCGGGTTCGATTTCTACTTGGAGGAAAGATTATGTTTAAATTATTTTCATTTCTTCGATCTGTTCTGGGTTCCGTGACTTAAAACGAAATATTTCAAGTTAGGACAGAAATGGCAAACAAAATATATTCATACTAGGTTTTCCCCGATTGCACTGCTAGGCGGGACAAAACTACGGCACGAGAAGTATAACACAAATAAGTTATTTACAATAATTAAATGAATGTAGCTGTTAAATGATGAAGTATATGAATAAAGTACTATTATTTGTATATGATGCAAATAATATCAAATATTAAAAGGCTTAGATGCAATTTCGGTTTTTAAATTTCTTTTAAAGTTTATTATACTTTCTTTCACTTTTTATTTTTCGTAGCTTAAATTTATTCTGATTTATCTAATATTGTTAAAATATTTCCGTACCAAGTTTGAATAGGCTATTAAGTCGAATTGCATGTACATTTTTTATATAGGTATTAGGATTGATTTATTTATAGTGAATAAATGACTAAATATAAAAATTCCAGTAACTTTAACGAATTTAGATCACAAAAATGTATTAAACAGCATAAAATAGAATTTATAGATAAAACTAAAATTTGAAAATGCCCATTTTTATAAGAATACATTCGAATTATCAAGTTATTCACCCTGCCTGAGGCCTGTCGTGGCGCAGAGGCACAAGAGTGTGACTGTAAACGCGACAGGTTATGGGTTCCATTCTCTCTCCAGTAAATGAAAATATAAAAAAAAATGTAAATCATTTCCACGTTCTGGTAACAAGGCAAAGCGTAGCGTTGAATTCCGCCACTCAGCACGCAATTCGTCAATTCGACGGTAAGTGGGGAACTGAATTGTTGATAGAGAACGAAGTGTCTTAACACTAAGTTCTCAGGTTCCCTCTGCTTACCCTGCTATGTGCGGGATACAGCGTGAAGCTAAAAAAAAACTTATTCATACCCACCTATACCTACGGATATGCTTGCATATAACTTTCCTCTATATTCCGTTTAAAAGTAAATTGTTAACCAAAACCTTATTTAGAATATTAAAAATATTTTTTAAGGTCCAGATCGAATCATAAATAAATCGAGACTTGTATAAGTATACAATTTCGTTATCTAAAAAATTATTTTCCACGAGGGATCATATTTTCACTTAGACCCGGGATCGTGACAAAAGTTTTCACATTTCATTTAATATTTAAGCTTGTAGCTGCTTACGTTATATAGACTGTAAAAATTCGATCAAAAGAAAGTTGGTCTATTTTATACATAAAAATCATTATTTTATAACTCATTTGTATTAAAAAATATAATTCCTCTTCCTTGCCCGAAAACCAAATATTGACGCAAGAAGTTTTTTCTTTGATCATAAGAAACAGAAAAAATCTATATTTCCTAGTCTGTATCTTGCTTCATTAAGAGAATTTTAACTAAATATATGACGCTGACATTGTTAACAGTTAACTGGTTTTTATTATTATCAGCTTAATGTGATTTCAAATTATTTTTGGCCCTAGTGAAAACTTCTAGTTATCAGATACGAAAAAATCGTTTCCTTGCGTCGATGTAAACCCTGTGGTATACTCAAGAAAAATAAAATCTAACTCAAATATCTTTTACAATATATTCACCTGCATCATATGTGAGTCCTTTCTATTTATTTAAAAGCATTTTCCGAATAAATCGACATTTTCAACCAATTAATACATATACTTAGAAAATAAAATTATTATACACTATATACATGTTCATAATTTTTTTGAATTGTCATACAATAATGGCTACATTACTTGATTTTTAATACAAACTTTGCTTGAACCTACTAACTAAACTAAATAAAACCTCGACAGCGAAATATCAAAACACCGTTAAGAACAATAATATTAATCTTATATCTTTTTAAATATAATATTTATAGACTATTGCTTCGATATATTACTTTACTTACGTACATCGTTACAAGTGAAGACTAAAGAGAATCGAAAAGTTGACACCAACGTTCTACAACAAGTGCGTAAAACGACGAATATACGACGAGATACATATTATGTATTAATAGATATTCTCACAGCAATCATATTGAAATGCAAATATTTACAATAAATTTTGAATTTGTACACTAACATGAGAGAACAAAGGCTTAGCCTAATTAACACTTATCTATATATTACAAGGGTACCAATTACTAGATAGATATGCGAAAAGTTATACTAATATCACAAAGATTTTGTCTTTAAATCTTAAATTTCAATACAGCACTAGAATAGTCACGATAATTAACATTAACGAGCTGGGAATAATTGTGTGAACGTTAGAGAACGCCTTCAGCCGGATCTCATTTTGTACCGGATGTCCATACGTCTCTTCTATAGTCTGCATTAATTCTTTAGGGCAGGGAAGTGTCTCTAAGGGATAATCAATCAATTTGATAGATTTATTCGCGTTTGCCTTCTCTTTATCCTTGTCGGTGTAATCATCGTTTTTGTCGTAATATTCGTAGTTATCGTTGGTCAATACATTGCCACTGTCTAATTCATCGTCTTTCACCTCACTTCTCCTGTCCGCGGTTGGCTCTGGTACACAGGATATCTTTTCAAGGGCATGTTTCATTGTATTGTCCTGTGTTTCGTTACGCAGCATATATATCCAGGAAAGGCGGCAATTACAGTTGAGTGGGTTACCTGAAACAAAAGAGCGTATAAGATTTAACGTGCAGAACAATTGCAAATGAGAACGATTTAAAGGTCCGCAATTAGAGCAGTCAGGCTTTGTGTCATTAACCGTGGATTTTGCCTTAGATACTTAATATGCATTACGGGAATCGAGTTTTCGATTAAAATTTAAATTTTCATATATTTTTTCTAATCCACAGAGAATATAATGGTACTAATTAAAATTTTATGCGCATTTAGTTCAGTTGAGTGCAAATGCATTCTTCTTTCCATATATATCCGCAGCCATTACGCCTAGAGGACTCATTATTTTGTGGAGTAGTAACTAAGAAGTGCCATTATCAAACAAAGAGAAAAGTGCGGTGCCTACCCGACGGTGTCATTAACTGCGTTCAGTCTTTAAATCATTATGATAAATATACAATGTTTGTAGAAGAATAAACGGTTTTTTTATAATAAGTGAACTAAGTTTATGTTATGAATAATAGATATTTTAACATTATCTTTTATATTCATTATTAATTCTTATTTTTAGATCATATGGTAGACAGATATTGTGGGCAAAATGGCATAATGGGACGGCTTTTTACTATAAGCATAGGTTGTGGGCTCGATTCTCACTCGTGGGATTTTTGTTTTTTAACTTCACGCTGTATAACGCATACAGCAGGGTAGGCAGAGGGAATCGGAGAATCTATTGCTAAGGCACTCCATTGTCTTTCAACAATTCCGTTCCCTACTTTCCGCCGAATTGAGGCATTGCGTGTTGAGTGGCGGAACTCAACGCCGCGCTTTGCCTTGTTACTAAACCCAAGATATGAAAATACTAAATTTTACATTTCCTGGACTGGGAATCGAACCCACAACCTGTCGCGTTTACAGTCGCACGCTTGCGTGGGAATTATTATATTTAAATTATCTTCATTACCCCGCTCTCGTAAGGCAAAGGCGGCGTTGAGTTCCGTCCCTTTACAGGCAATACCTAGATTATGACCGGAAACTGAATTAGGAAAAGCAACTAGAACTCTCTTCGTAGTCATATTATATTTTAGTCTATACAGGAGAAACGTGAAAATTCAAAAAAAGTTAAGTAAGTGAAAAAAACATTGTCACTCCGTTCTATAGTTTAAATTGACCTGCGTTTTAGATTTCGACTTTGAATCATTCACAAACAAGAAACTAATCACACGTAAAGGCCTTGTATACTAGCTTTAAAAAGGTTTTTTTATATTAATTATATCTAAGTATTTTATAAGCAGTAAATTAACTTTAGAGTGTTACAAAGTTTTAATTGTATAAGTAATAAAAAAAATTGATATATTTCGTTACTTGAAGATATAGAAAAAAGTCAATTACCTGTAAAACAAAGAAACGACATTTAAAGTTACTTTGTCGATCTCTTTTCATTACTTAACATAATCTTCAATTCACTTTTATTTTTATCACTGTACATCTGACGCCATTTTGTCTTTACAATTAAATCTTATTTTCCTAACCACTCACGCCATCTATCTAATCAACATCAACAGTAGTAAAGCACGCCCAAATTCGAACTACTAAAAAAAGAAATTCAATGGTATTTCCTTACATAGTTAAAATTTGTAAATTAAAGTAAGTGGAGAACGGAGTGTTTTAACACTAGGTTCCCTCTGCCTACCCTGCTATATGCGGGATACAGCGTGAAACAATATGTATGTATGTATGTATTAAAAATTTAACAAAAATAGAGCACTAAAATTATCACCAATAAGCCAAAAACCACTCGTCAGGCTTTAACTAAATTTAAACGGGACCACATTAGAAGTACCTACTAGTTACGACATTAAAATATAATAATTAGTCCACCCAGTAAAAAGTTACACATAAAAAATACAGTTGAATTGATAAGCCTGCTTTTTTTGAAGTCAATTAGTAAAAAAATACTTAGATTGTAATTTTTTAGGCAAGATGGTACTCAATTCAGCGGAAATAGGAAACGGAAATGAGAGAACGGAGTGTTTTAGCACTAGGTTCTCAGGTTCCCTTTGCCTACCCTGCTATATGCGGGGTACGGCGTGAAGTTAAAAAAAAATGGTTATTTCGTTTAGGATAACATCAGATATCAGAACAAATCTATAATATAAGAACGAAGATGCATTTATTTATCTTTCATTATTATAACAATAACAATAACAGTTGGTGAAGTATCATGACGTTGGAATATTGCTATTACAATCTCATGTCGGACAAATATTTAGACAAGACAGTTTGATAGCATATCTATTTACGAATGTTGCGTGTGTATGTTATTTATGTAATATTATTGTATAGAAATATATACTTGAGAAGCCATCCTGGAGTAGTAGGACGTGACTGGAAATGTCATTGGTTATGAGTTCAGGTCCCACTTGAGGAAAATATTTTTTTTTAGCTATATCCCGCACATAGCAGGGTAAGCAGAGAGAACCGGAGAACTTAGTGTTGAGACACTCCGTTCTCTTTCAACATTTCCGTTCTCCACTTTCCATCAGATTGAGGCATTAAATGCGAAGTGTCGGAACTCAAAGCCGCGCTTTGAATTGTTACCAGACCCAGGAAATGAAACAATATTATGAAATTTTATTTTCCTGGAGTGGAAATCAAACCCTCAACCTGTCGCGTATACAATCGCACGCTTGTGCCTCTGCGGCGCGACAGGCCTCAATATATTATGATTCTCAATATACTATACTTCTATAACAAAGTAGATGGAATATCTACGTATGTTAGGTGCCAATAATAACTTAAATTAATGTTGATCAAATTTAATAGACATTTCTGAGTACGACTCTTAATCAGTATAATATGAGTTTCAAAACATATATACAAAAAAAAATCAAAAGACATCCAATATTTAAAATTTTCGCAAAAGTCGGAATAATAACTGGAGTAACTTTTAATTACTTCCTTTAATTAAAAAGTATTCTACATTTGGTTTCAGTTCAGGCTCACCTACGAAATATCGATACGTACTCGTATGCGTCGACTATGAAGGATTATTAAAATGTAAGTATATATATGAATTTACACATACATTCGATATTTATATTCATACTTCTCAAAAAGCAGTAGTCTCTCAATTCGACTGTATTTTTTTATGTGTGTTACCGCATAACTTTCTACTATATGAACCAATTTTGATAATTGTTTTTGTATAGCTAGCAGTGGCGAGGGGTGAAAATTTTAGTTAGGCAAGCCGGTAAATTAAGGGAAGCCGATTTATATTTAGGTAAGCCGGTATATATATTTAGGGAAGCCGATTATTTAGGGAAACCGGTATAGGATGTCAAAGTATTTCGTAATTTCGCTATATAATTTTGGCTATGGCCTTTTTTTAGATCTATAAGATGTCAGAGCTTGTTTTTTTGCATTTAATGCCCAATTTTTTCCTGGTGATCTTTTAGCTCTCACACCTTGTTTGACTTTGCAAGCCGGTGGGAATCGAGTTGTATGGATGCTTTACCACTGATAGCTACTGCTTTTGAAGTGGTCTTATTTAAATTTAATTAAGATCTGACCAGTAGTTTTTGAGTTATTCGTAATAATGTTGTTTTTTGGGGTCCCTTATTTTACGTCAGTTTTCTTTTTTTTTTGTTTAAAACTTAATTATTTTAGAAAATCTCTCTTATCGGGCAACTTCACTTAAATTAGATAGATGTCTTCGTTTCTTTAACAAATAAAAATGAAGAACAGTGAGGTATATCTATAAGTTGTTGTTATTACAACATCTGATATTTATAATTCATTTAAAATGTAATAAACTTTGTAATTTCAAAATTCATTCAACTAATGTTTAACTTAAGCTATACGTATACAAAATAACAATATAACAACGATATTTTTGGATAAAGGTATATAAATTATAATTCAGTATCTTAAAGTTACAAGTATTCAATTAAATTTAGTAAAACAAACTCAGGTTTGACGACTTTGGTTTAAAGGTAAACTTTCATAATCTAAAAACACTAGAGAAACTACTTTCCACAAATCTACTGAAACAACAAGCTTATGTTGTGTGTATAAACATTTTTAGAGATAGTCAAGTTCAGCACGCGGCGGAGGAATTACAAAATATATATATTTTTAATTATAAAACGTCTGTCGTGGCGCAGAGACACAAGCGTATAATTGTAACGTGATAGACTGTGGGTTCGATTCCCACTCCAAGAAATTGTTTTTTTGTTTCCTGGGTTACCAAACCCAGGAAACAAAAAAAACAAGGTAACCAAACAAGGCAAAGCGCGGCGTTGAGCTCCGCCACTCAGCACGCAATGCCTTAACACTAGGTTCTCAGGCTCCCTCTGCCTACCCTGCTATATGTGGGGTACAGTATGAAGCTAAATATATATATAACAACACTCAAATAATTCATTTTATATATATATATATATAAAATGAATTAATTAGGTGTTGTAAGTTATGCTACCCTAAATAGACTAAACTTTATTACTATATTATTTAATTATATTATATTATTTAATTAAAACATAATTATGAACTTACCAGTTACAATATAAATTCTATGGAAAACGAATGTGTATTTTCTAATTCTAAGTAATATCTAAAATATGCGCTGGCGAGCGACGCTAGGTGCAAGCTTGACGCTTGGTGCACTTTGGGGCAACATAACTAGGTAATCTGTAAACGTAATTGTTTATTTTTGACAGTGATTGGTAAGAAATGATAATTACACTTTGTTTTCTTTATACTAAATGCGACGCAGTTGGATAGGAAAGTATGGCTTAGTGATTAAAACGCTTATACAGACTCCAAGAAGCGCAGGTTCAAGATCTGCTACGTTCAAATTTTTACGTTTACGTTTTCGTCTTTTTTTTTTGTATAACTTCACGCTGTGTCCCGCATATAGCAGGGTATCCGTTCCCCACTTTCCACCAGAATGAGGCATTGCGTGCTGAGGGGCAAAACTCAACGCCGCGCTTTGCCTTGTTACCAAGCCCAGGAAATGAAAAATATCATTTCCTGGAGTGGGAATCGAACCCACAACCTGTCGCGTTTACAGTCGCACGCTTGTGCCTCTGCGCCACGACAGGCGTTAATAAAAATATTTAAAACGTATTAATTATTTTTTCTGATGTTAATGTTAACTTTGAACTTATAACCATCTCATTTGTTCTTCGTCCCCTAAAGAATCTTTTAATAGACGTTTTATACCGTAGAAAAAGAATGAATTACATTTCATTGTACCATTCTATAAGAACATTCATAATAAAGTTAAGAAATGACAAAGTTTTACACAAATCAAATTAGTAAATGAAATCCACGCAATAGATCCCGCTTTGTCCCGGACTTGATTAAAAGAATTATTTTCTAAGTAATCTGATAAATTTCTAACAAGATTTCCACTCAGTTCTCGAAATTCGTTCACTTGTCGTCCAAATTAGTTAATATCAAATAAGATCCTTATATGAATTTGAATAAATTATAATTTATATGAAAATCTGTTTATTTATGGAAAAACATATTTTTTTTTACCTTCACGCTGTATCCCGCACGTAGCAGGGTAGGCAGAGAAAATTTGAGACCCTAGTGCTAAGACACTCCGTTCCCCACTTTCTTTGCCTTGTTACCAAGCCCAGAAAATAAAAATCGCCATTTCCTGGAGTGGGAATAGAACCCACAACCTGTCGCTTTTACAGTTGCACGCTTGTGCCTCTGCGCCACGACAGGCGTTGAATATATTACTATTTTTTTTTAAAACTTTACCTTGTATCCCATATGCTGCACATAGCAGTATAGGCAGGGGAAACCAGAGAACCTAGTGTTAAGACACTCCGTTCTCTTTAAACATTTCCGTTCCCCACTTTCCGTCGACTTGAGGTATTGCGTGCTGAGTGAAGGAACTCAACGCCTCGCTTTGCCATTGTACAAGAGCAAGGAAACGAAAATACTCAACATTGTTTAATATTTTTATTAACTGGAATGGGAATCGAAGCTATAACCTGTCGCGTTTACAGTCCTACCTTGTGCTTCCGAGCCTCGACAGGCCCTTATATGAATATGAATAAATTATAATTTATATGAAAATCTCTTGCTTATTCAAGGAAATGGAAAATATATTTCTAGAGTTAATAATATTAGCACATATATAATTAATTTGGCTATTCCACGTGTAAATATTTTTTTTCTTTCTTTTAGCCTCACGCTGCATCCCACTTCTGCCAAATTGAGGCATTGCGTGCTGAGTGGCGGAACTCAACGCCGCGCTTTGCTTTGTCACCAGACCCAGGAAATGAAAATACTAAATTTTTATATTTCCCGGAGTGTTGCCTTATTTCTACAAATTATGGGAGTTTGTTTATTTCCTACGAGGCTTCCATCATGGCTCATTGGTATAGCACCTGACTATAAACGCAATTGGTTGTAGGATCGACCCCCAATCAGGGAAGTTTTTCCAGCTTTTAAATTTTTTCGGGAATGATTGATGATTTAAAATTATTTTCAACTCTCCACTTTGGTAAATCAAAGTGCGGCGTTGAGTACCGTCTCTCAACACTCAATGTCTGGTATTCGGAAAGCTGTGAACGGAGTGTCTTGACACTAAGCTCTCTCTGACTACCCTGCTGTACGGCATAAAGCAAAAAAAAAGGATACTTTATATAAAATTGTTGATATTTTACATAAAATTCAATTAACAAGTACTTGTATCGAACGATATTATGACCGTTTAGAAATTGAAACTTATACGAAGTTTCCAAGCCAAAAACATTAAACAACGTAGAACTTGTTCAATACAAGTAAACTTCCCATATCCTTTAGTACGAGGCTTAAAATTTTGGTAACAAATGAGAGAACAGTTTAAGCGCTGCTTCAGGCGCTTTCCTTTCACGAGCAAGGAAATATAACTTATGTTCAAGTTGTTTGCACGATCTATTTATAGGGATGTAGCAAACAATTTGTGAAAGTATCAGGATATATGTGGTAAATTTTATTTGAAGCTTTCGTAATAAAAGCTCGAGCTCCCTAGCTATGTATTTAGAAAGTCCAATTTTGATCTCTACTTCGGCCTCTAGATAGACTTAAATTTATATCGTGACCTATTTGCTACGTTATTTGTTATTTATAGTTCTGAAATTGTTAATGGAAGCTGATAATTTATATATCATATTTTTACTGACTTCTAAATGGAGGTTCTCAATTTAATTGTATTGTTTACATATGTTACCTCCTAAATTCTTACTCGTTGAACCAATTTTGATGATGTCTTTTTTATTTGATAGCTAGTAGCTTGGACGTGGTCCCATTTAAATTTTGTTTAAATCTGACGAGTTATTTAGTTATTAGTAATAAGTTTACTTTTTAGTGTATGTTATTTGAAGTCAGTTTTTCTATTAAAATATAATTATTATAAAAATTATTGTAGAATTTTAATACGATGCTGTAAATTGAAAAGCAAAAATTAATAAATCAAAATATATGTAAAATTACAAATATTGTTAGAAGTTTCCAAAATAGCAAAATTCCTGTTATATACCCTTAGAGGATAAAACAACGTAGCTTATTATTCATTTTAATACTATTAGTTAAACCTACATATACAGGTTTTGTACTTCGAATTTATTCTTTTGCTCAATAAATTTTATTACTTCATTTCAAATTAATTATTGGGATGGTTTTCAAAAGGCGTAGGTTTGAATATTGTGATGTTATATTTTTTTTTTATTCATCATTTTGTTATGAGTTATACAAGCTATATAAATGCTATATCATCTCTCTCTTACGGGATACAGCGTAAAGCTATAAGAGAAAAATATTTCACTGTTTCCTATAGATGTATGTGTTTGTCTCTTTTTAGTGTTGCTTTTTCATTACATCGAGTTTGAAATCAAGATGATTCTAAGGAATTTTCACTTCAAAAAATGCTAGATTTTGATTATCACTTTCAATAATTTTCATCCTTTTAACGACAAATTTGAAAATTTTCGAGATCATAGGTAAAGAATTGAATCCTAAGTTAAGAGAAGAAACATAATGAATAAAGGTATTTTTATAAAATATATCGAACCTTATTTTTTAGCATATTTTCTTTATTAAATATCTGCAGACAAACAAAAATTTACAATTACATTTAATTGGAACAAAACATCCATACAATTGCGCATTTATATAATTCCCACATTTTAAATTATTCAACAGCGAAAGTATCCACTACATATTAAAATTCAATTTAGTACCACCCGAAACCATTCAAAGACCTAAATCAGGTCGTAAGACCGAGCTATTTCGACTGGATTACCTATATCACAGTACGATTTTTACATCAATACGGGCCTTACCGAGCGTATTCATGAATAAAATACTGTAAGGCGCACAATGAAGTAATAACAACTTCAATAAACGAGTTATATATTTTTTTTAGCTTCACACTATATCCCGTAAATAGGAGGGTAGGGGGAATCAGAGAACCTAGTGTTAAGGTACTCTATTCTCTTTTAACATTTCCGTTCCCCACTTTCCGCCATATTGAGGCATTGCGGGCTGAATAGCGGAACTTAACGCAGCGCTTTGCCTTTGTATTAGAGCGAGGAAATGAAAATACTAAATATTATTCGATATTTTAATTTCCTAGAGTGGAAATTGAAGTAACAACCTGTCGCGTTTACAGTCGCACGCTTGTGCCTCTGCGCCACGACAGGCCCCTAATAAACGAGCAATGTTATCTAATAAAAACCATTACATGGATGGAAGCGTGAGAAATTTATAGGAACCTTTTTAAAATATAGGTTTCCGTGACACAGATTTACGTGTATGCGTTGAAGGAAATAAAAGTATTGTTCGAATATGAGACATTGTATATCTTGTTGATGTATGTGTAACATCAAATATCTAACCCCGATAACGGGTATACAGTAAACAACATGGAGTGGTATCGTAACATTTTGAGCCGATATAAAAAATATGTGTTTTTAACTAAAAATATCCGCCTTTTTTACTTTTATTTATTGTGTTTCATTTTTTAGTACAGTGTTTTGTCAGTCAGTTCTCTACTCCCCATAGCGTTCACGTCAAATATTGTTATGTAAGTCATTCATTCAAGTCGTTAATTTAATGCGGCGTTGAGTTCCGCCACTCAACACGCAATGCCTCAATTCGGCGGAAAGGGGGGAACGGAGTGTCTTAACACTAGATTCTCAGGTTCCCTCTGCCTACCCTGCTATATGCTGGATACACGTGAAGCTATGTAAGTCATTAATTTAAATTGACGTAAAATTATATCAGTGTTTCAAAACCAACGTATTCATAACTTCCAAGATTGTCAATTCCAAACAATGCAAAAGTATAACAAAAACGCGCTCGCGGCGTTTGGCAGTGAAAATTCTCAAAATTGTTCAGCAAACAAAATTGAAAAATATTGCAAAAAGTGGCTTTAACACCTATTCATTCCAAGTTTTCAAGCTTTCTTACTTTTTGCATTGAAAAAGGACAAAGAAATTTGATTTTCATAACCGAGCCCCGCTCACAATGAACTTCTGTTTACGGAAATAAAAAGAAACATCGACGCAAACTAAATTTGTAACAAACTCCACCGTCCAAAGTTTTAATCCTATTTGCAATGAGGGTAATGCAAATAGCTTACTTAAAAGTTAATGATGAATATTTCATAGAAGATTTATTTGCTTTGAAATATTACTTTATTACAGGCAATTTACAATATATTTTAATATTATGATGTTATTATGTTTACATACGTAATTATGGTAATTAGCTGCCATTAAAATATATGGAGCAAAATCAAAATTGTTTTACTCCGTTCGTTATAACAATTTAAGAGCTGTGTGTATAAGCCTATACAGCCTATTCTTGTTTTGACAAAACCATCCTAAATCACCAAAGCCGTCGACGGTTGCGAAAACCTTTTAAAAAATATTCTTAGCTACAAAACATATTACGTAATATTTGAATTTAATTTTACATCATTATACATACATACATAGCTTCACGCTGTATCCTGCATATAGCAGGGTAGGCAGAGGAAATCTAATGTTGAGACACTCGGTCCCCCACTTTCCACCGAATTGAGGCATTGCGTGCTGAGTGGCGGAACTCAACGCCGCGCTTTGCCTTGTTCCCAAACCCAGGATATGAAGAATTCCATTTCCTGGAGTGGGAATCGAACCCACAAATCATCAATTACATCATTATTTATTAATGTTAAAATAACATTAATATCCTTTTTACCCTACACAGACAGACACTACTCCATTTTCCCGTATGTATAATTAAAACTGCGGGTTTCAAAGCGTAAATTAAATTTACATTTTACTTAGAAGATTTGACAATGTTGTTAAATCGATCCTCTACATAGTGTAAGTAATTAATACCGTACATAGCTGTACTATTCAATTCAAAGCCTTTAATAATTTTTCAAAAGCACACAGAACATATCGTTTGTAAATAATATACAACTACCCTTTCCCTATACTTTGCCAATGCACGTAACCTACTTTTAGAAAGTATGCCTTTTATAGACTTGACAAGTATTGTATTGTGACATTAATCGCAGTTCTAGCCTCATAAGTAGGCCGCAACTAAAGCACAAAAGACTAACTAACGTCAGGCAGTTTTAATCATGCGAAATATTGGGTACTTACCGTCTAAATAAACCACGGAAGAGAGAGCCTTGTCGTTTTCCACAACGGGTCTTATTGTTTCATACGATATCGTCGTCAAAAGATTGTTCCTTAAATCTAATACGATGAGGCTCCGTATATCTTCAAGAACGTACTCATAAAAAGTTGCTAACTTGTTACCAGATAACGTCAACTTTCTCAATTGCGTCAGTCCCCCGAACGCTCGCTCCGATATAAATTCTATAGCGTTATTATCTAACATCAATTCTTTCAAGCCCCACAACTCACTGAAAGCTAAGTTTCCGATCATATTTATTTTGTTATTCCTTAAGTTTAATCGGGAAAGATTCTCCAACCCCTCCAACATCTCCCTCGTTATAACCGATATGTAGTTGTAATCCAGTTTCAGTTCGATCAAATTGTTCAAGTGTTTAAAACAACCCTCGTGGAGGAGGCTCAAGTTATTATTTGATAAATGCAAGACGTGGAGGTTGGGTAAATTGAAAAATACATCGATTTTTATTTCCGATATTTGATTATCGTCTAAACTTAAGTTGGACAACATCATCATTTGGGAAAAGGAATGCTTCTCTAAATTAGTTACTTTATTAGATTTTAACACAATTTGGCGTATCGTCGAGGAGTTTGTGAAGGCGTACGGATAAATTATTTTAATCGTTCCAAATTGTATTGACAAGTGTTTGAGCCTGTCGAGCCTTACAATTGCTTTAGCTGGTATAAAAGTTAGTGCGTCATCAGTACGAACGTTAAACATGAGATGTTCTACTTCAGATTGTGATGAAAAGCTGGGCCATATAGGGTCGTCTTCGGTTAAACCACCGCCGAAAATCCAGCAATCGGCCCTAGTTGCCATTTTCGGCTTATTACTGTCGCAGTAGCAATGGACTTTCGATCTTCTGTCGACGATGTCGCAAATGTTGATGAAAATTGGCATTTGATAGTGCCGTCTATCAATTTTGGGTTTCGTCTCGTTTTTGCTCTCAGTGACAGTCAGCTTCGCAGTCATTAACGAGGCGATAATTATAAAATATTTTATAATTTCTTCCATAATGCTCGAACTATCTGGAACAATATAAAAAAATCGTTAATGATTTAGGCTAAATATGCTTAAAAATGCTTCACATTTTTCTCCGAATAGAAAAGTAAGCACAGAAAAAGTAGTGTCAAAACACTATATTCACTGATTACGGATTACGCACTTTGTGTTATTAGCGCAGAGAAAGGACAAAATGTAATTAAAGTCTTACACTCTCAGGGGGCTATCGAACCCAGAACCATCTCATTTATCAAAAGATCCTATCCCACTGTGCTACAATGGTCTGAATTTAAAAGTAGTTGAGAAATATCTGACTTAAGCAAAATAGCTACGTATTCAAATTCCATTCATAGCTTTTTCCTCCATGCGATGTAATCGACGATAAAATGCGGCGTTTATTTCCACCTTGTGTAGAACAAAATTTTCTATCATCACTATCATGATAAAAATAAACTTAAAGATACTTTAGTATATATATATAATAATTACAATTAAAAAAAGTACTTCAAATTCTGTGTATTCTGTGTATTTTACACAGAAAAGTAAAATTATAACGAATAACTCAAAAACTAAAAGCATTAGCAATCCAACAAAATAAGATTCTCCCAGTAAAAAGTTATGTACACACAAAAAAAATACAAAGCAATTGATTTGTCCTTTTTTTAAGTCGGTTAATTAGTGTCAGTTTTGAACTATATGCATTATTATACGAAAGGCCACGCCAAATTGACGTGGGTGCCTACTTGATTAGGAATTACAGGTAATTAGTGTAATCATAACTCATACTTTATGAAGTGTTATTAATTTTAACCCTCACGCGATTGTGTGCACATGTGAAAGCTGAATTCCTACATATTTTTTCAAATATAAACATATCCTGCTAATATTATAATTATAAATGTGAATATCAGTTTGCTTATTATGCCTTCACGCCAAAACTAATCAACTGGTTATGATGAAACTGTGTACAGATATTCCTAGAGGTATTAAAGGGACATTGGATACGTTTTATTAATAGAAAAATATTTCTTTTTTACAAAATATATTTTGGCAGACATGATTGTGATGATGATGCCAAAAAATTGACAATGACCAATCTAGCTATTTTCAAAGCCCTCAAATTAACGCATATACGCATTATACATTATAGTATGTATGGACTGCCATTGACCACGCAAGCGAATCCACGGATAACAGCTAGTAATGTTATAAATGCGAAAGTTTGTGAGGAGGGACGGATGTTTGTTACTCTTTCACGTTAAAACTACTGAATCGATCTAGATGAAAATTAATCGTAATATAGCATATACTCGTACATCACAATAACACAAAGGCTTATTTATTTATATTTTGAGAAATTTTGTAGTCAAGTTCCTTAAAGATTTTCGAAGTTTTTGTGTTAAGGACAAAAGTTTTGATAGTTTCATTATTATCATATCTGTAACATAAAGTTTTGACACTTATTGTCTTGAGTTAGGACGGAAAGCAGTGAACGGAATGTCTTGGCACTAAGTTCTCTTTGCTATATGGGATAAAACGTGAAGCTGATTTTTTCAATTATAATAATTCTTAAATTTCTCTTCTAAAATCTCTATATGTTTTTTTTGAATTGTATTAACATATATATAATATTTTCATTACAACTTTTGAATAAGAGACGGTCTACGTTAATACGACGGCTGTAATTAAAAATTCTTACTGAATAATGGAATATTTTTACGAACAGTCATTAAAATTATACTTTAGTTGTATAATATATGAAGCCGGGAATACATTTTTAGCTGTTATATCAATTTTAACTTTATTTAATAAGCTCTGAAATAGCTACTATATGTTTTGTAATTTAATGACCTTGGACCAACACTTTTTTACGATAAGGATTTTTCCTAATTGGTAATGATAATGTAGTTTGAATGACTATATATTGAGATTGACGCTTTATGTCGCATAGCAGAGTCAAAGAGAACCTAGTTTCAAAACACTCCGCTCACAGATTTGCACATGAGCTGAAGACATTCGTTTTGATTGAGTGAAATGCATGCTCCAGTCTATTTCAAAGGTATCATTGTCACTAATAAATAATTGTAAAGCATTGACGAATGAATAAAAAAGTCTTGCTGAGTTTCTTGCGCCGGTTCTTCTCAAGTCTGAGGCATTAAATTTGGTGAACGGATAGTAAATTATTTGACGTTTAAAAAATTATGCAGGTAACTTTTTATTTTGAATAAAATTATTTGACTTTGACCTAACTTAACAGCACGCTATGTCTTAGCAAAGCGGTGAAAATCATTCTCGCAAGTGGGAATCGAACCTACAACCAAACGTTTTTACATTCAAATGCTATCCCACTGCGCCATAATAGACATTTAGCATAATTAATGAATATTTATAACCTAATGACTCATAGTAATAGTCTAACATGAAGACATATTAGCCTAAACGCTAACTAAAGCTAATTTGTTTCACGTTATGTCGTGACAAACTAATATATTTCATTGTCAGATTAAAGGATTTCGAAGTGAAGTCGTTGTTGGAAGTTCACAAGCGGATTAAAAGTTCACTGAGGATTTGCATTGTTAAAAGTAAATTTTAACGCGGAAAAATGTTCGATATTTATGAAAATACAGTAAAATTTTCTATTTAGTTCCCATTTAGTTTTCGCAACTCCAAGCCAAAAGCTCAACTTTCTGGCTGTTACAAACATACGAGCGTTATATACGCGTAAATATAAACTTAAAAAGGCATGTTCATTTTATTTGCTAGTTACACTGATAAGCTTTAAAATACTTTTTGGTGAAAATAACTGAGCTTGACATAAATGTTTTATTTTTGCACTAGATAATTATCTTATGGCCAAACCACATATTTTTATAAATTGTACCTTTTTTTAGCTTCACGCCGTATCCCGCACATAGCAGGGTAGACAGAGAGGACCTGAGAGCCTAGTGTTAAGACACTCCGTTCGCTGCATTCCACTCGAATTCAATACATTACGTGTAAGTGATGGAACTCAACACGGCCCTTTGCTTTACCAGAACGCAGAAATAAAAATAATTATAATATAATCATAACCCCGAGTGGAAACCAAACCTATTACCAATCGCGCTTACAGTCACATTACAGTCGTTCCATTGCGTCATAATGACCTCTCTATAGTTTATTATTAACTCATTAATATATTTTTTTAGAGTCTGTCGTGGCACTGAGACACTAGCGTGCGAATGTGTAAATGGGACAGGCTGTGGGCACAATTCCCACTCCAGGAAATGAAAATATTAAAAAATATTTAGTATTTTCATTTCCTCACTCTGGTAACAAGGCAAAGCGCGGCGTTGAGTTCCTCAGCACGCTCAATTCGGCGAAAAGTGGAGAACGGAAATGTTAAAAGAGAACGGAGTGTCTTAACACTGAGTCCTCTGATTCCCTCTGCATACCCTGTTATGTGTGGGATAAACCGAAACTAAAAGAATTACTTTTTTAAAAAGTATTAAATAAATTATTTAATATAAGCGACAATTATAGATTATAGGCAAAAAGTTTTGAAGCCACAAAATAAAGAAAGCATTGAATGAAACAGCCCAACTTCTCTCCATTAAACTAGCTACAAACAAAAGTTTCGAGTTTTGTTAAGGATATTTTCTTTTTGTGGGCTATTTTAACGAGTTCATAACATTGACTTTTTTATTTGGAGTAGTCAATTAAGTTGGAAATGGTGTATTAAATTATTTATTCGACAAATGATACAGTATTTTGTAAGTTCATATTTTTTTCCGCGGAAACAATCTAAAATACATTGGCTAGTTATCGTTCTCCAGTTATGAATCAAAATTGAGACGTTGCGTGTTAATTGGCGGAACTAAACGCCGCGCTTTGAATTTCTTTTTAAATTTGCTATGAAAATATGGTATAGTGGGGATAAATAGACCATTATTCGTGTTTAAACTCAGAAGATGTCGCACTGCGCCACTACGACTTTTGATTTTTAACATGCGATGGTTTGATCATATCTGTACCTATACATAAAAGACTGAGTGAATGACTGACAGACATTGTCCAGGCGACATTACTGGTCATAAAAAAATAGCATATGGATTTTTTGGAGAGTGCAATTGGACACTAACAGAAGATTTCTCGAAATTTCTACTACACTAAAACGAAAAAAACGATATTTTAAATTTTGCTAACGAAATCTTAGGATACAGCTAGTTTTAAATAAATCAAAGTAAATGCAAAAAAAAAAATTCTAAATGACAACGTATTTAACATAATACTTATCTAAATAACAACTCACTTTTATATTATAGTCAGAATCAAAAAAAAAAATCTAACTCCCTCTGGTCTAACGATTATCAATGAGCTTTTGAACCTGCAGTTAAAATATAAAAGGCTTAAAGACCATTAAGCTTAAATGGACACACTAACAACTAACAATTTCAAATTACTTTCGTACAACTTTTGGCATGGCATTGTCTGAAGCACGTCCCCAGTATCGATCCATTGAATTTACCGTTACATTCAAGTTTTCAATAAGTTATCTGGGCACGAGCACGCTTGCTTTTAGAGGAAACTCGGTTAGGCGATGTGACGGCAAAGGTAAGTAAGGTAAACCTAACTTAGTTTACTGCACTGTTTGCGGTTATTCTATTATATGAGGTGTACAAATATATAGTCGACGATCGATATAAAGTGGGGAACGGAAATGTTAAGAGAACGCAGGGTCCTAACACTAGGCTCTCTGGTACCCTCTGCTTACAATGTGAGTTAGCAATAGATTCTCTAGGTCACTACTATGTGCAGAATACAGTGTGAAACTAAAAATAACTTTTTTTGTATGGATTGGGAAATGCATTTTTCGTAGATCATCCGTTAGTAAGGCAGATCTGCCATACAAACGGATGACACTGTGGGGCTTATCGGAAAAGAAAACCACATACTACTTACTAAAACCCAGCGGAAACCCTCTCCACCTCTGCCTACCCTGCTATGTGCGGAATACAGCGTGAAGCTAAAAAAACTTAGTTTAACACTGCACTGTTTGCGGTTATTATATTATAAGAGATAATGGTGTGCAAATATATGGGGTTTTCGTGTTATAATATAATGATGCTATTTTTAGTTGTTAGTATAGTTTTGCTTGGGATAAAATTTTTTTTTTTCTCTTTTATATGTAGTTTGTGATTTTATTTCATGTTTAATGGAAATGAAAGTTAGTATGATGGTTTAAGTTAAATAAAAGTACTCTAAAAAGAGAATCTGCTCAAATCATAATTATACCTATAGAGGTATAGAGGTAAAAAGTACAGTGGCTATAGAGCCACTGTTATTTAAAATTTATTTTTTTATCGAAAAATAATTGCAATCATTAAAAGTAGTAAGTTATTGGCATAATACAATATTCAAGAGTGCCTTTAATACTTGACGAAATCGTCATATGCTTATCGTAGACGAATTATGATATACATATGTATATGTAGCTCCTGTCGTGGCGCAGAGGCATAAGCGTACGACTGTACACGCGACAAGTTGTGGGTTCAATTCCCACTCCAGAAAATGTAAAAGTTTAGTATTTTCATATCCTGGGCCTCAATTCGATAGAAAATGGAGAATGGAGTGTCTTAACACTAGGTTCTCAGGTTTCCTCTGCCTACCCTGCTATATGCGGGATACAGCTTGAAGCTAAAAAAAATGTATATATGTCCAGTTCCAGTCTACGATGTCTTTTTACAAGCAAAAGAATGAGTAAATGACTTTACCTAAAGATTTGTCATATGTATCCTAAAACTATCCAAAGTCCTACGCAGAAACATAAGTTCATTCATAACTAATTTCAACGCAATTTCTCATCAATTTATACCAAATAATAAATTGCACTCTACGATCCATTTCAATACGTATAGTATTACAGGTATATAATATTTAAGTACTGAACGATTTCATGGTATATAAAAGCCGATTTTATTATTCATTTTAGCAAATATTTTTGATGGAAAAAAAACTGTGTTGTATTGCGGTATCGTATTTTCGGTAGTTTTTAAGGTCAAAAGCTTTATTTACTTGCCTACTCTATTTCTGACTTGAAAATATTTATTTTTATACCTCGTGTTTTATTCGAAATCACAATAAATTCATTTTTATTCAGGCTTTTCGAGTTTCGTGGTAAATTTAAAAGGTTTTTATGTATTTTTGTATGAGTCTATTTGTTTGTTTATATGTATACTATTTCTGTATTCACTTACTAGTTTATATCAATTATTATCTTACGCTGATTGTAAAATGGATACATATTACATACTTCTAGGATAAATCTAAGAACTAGTTTAGAAACAGTATTGCAGGTTATAGGTAGGTCATACAATTACCATTTTGGCACAGTGTTGCACAGTTTGAAATGCGGTAGTTAAGTGTTCGATTCTCATTCAGGGTAATGACTATATTTAAACCTTTTCCATTTTTCTTTCCTTGTAAGACAAAGTGCGGCGTTGAGTTCCGCCACTTTACATGTAATGTCTCGAAATGAAGCGGTGTATACAAGGCGGAGTACTTTAACAGGTAGACATACCATACAATGCAAGAAAAAGTGTGAAGATGTGTGTGTGTGTGTGTGTGTGTGTTTGTGTGTGTATATTTGCGTTCAGAAATGTTCATTAAAGATTAAACAAAATAAATAATAATAATTGTAATAATTTAATACTAGTTAAACATTAATTGACATTAATAATTTATACTTTGATACTACTTTGATGGTACTTCAAATGCATATAAACCGGTTATTTCATAGACGAAAAATAATTCAAGCAATCGTTATTCAGACAATTCTTTGAATATCGGAATATATAAATATACCCCGATATGCAATTGGACATATGTTCAGTCATACAACTTCCGCCAATCCGTTTTCATCAAGAGATATTAAAAGATACAAGGTAAAAAATTTTTAAAGGTTTTCATTTTATTTTTTCGTCAACAAATAACTCGATATTAAAAACTGATCTATACATATGTATAACTCTCTACATACATAAAATTATTCATCTCATAGGAAATCCATATTATTCTCTAATAGATTACTCAAATTCATATTTTTTTTCTGCATATAGAAATGCATTCATATACGCTGATATTTAAATAAAAATCAGTTAGGAATAATCGCCATAGCGCTGTGCCGTTGTGCCATGTTATAGGCTTGTTCCGCACTTGTCGTTTTGCGATTGAAAAAAATATGTTAAATTTTAAGAGCCAACATGCAATAATTCTAATTTGAAATTTCTTTGTTTTTCAGTTTTACGCTTTTTTCCATATAGTAAGGTAGTCAGTGAAGAACTAGTCTTTACTTGTGTGTTTATCAAGATACTCCGTTCTCAATTTTCGGCCCAAAAGGGGCCCAAAAAATTTATTTTGAGTGACAAAAACCCATGCCTCGCTTTGCCTTGAAGGGAACGACGGACGGGGAACGGGGAAATAAGATTAATTAACATATAACTTAAATAAATATAAATTTCCCAGAGTTAGGGTCGAAGCCATAACCTTCGTTGGGCTCTTTATGCGCCACGATGGTTGGCTTCTGACAATTTTAATTTTCAATATTAACAATTATGAAAATCTAACTAAAAACAAGAAATATCCAAGGTTGATAAGCTATGATTTTAACTGAAAGCGGTGAACGGGTGTCTTATCACTAGAGTCTATTAAATACACTTCTATCCAGGATAAAATTTGAACCTACATAATATAGCTAAATAAGCTAGATTTTACTCTAAAACCACGAGACTTAAATAGTTCTTATTTATGTGAAATTTACAATCGCATAAACCTTAGAGATAAATATCGGGCATCAAGCTGGGTTAGATTGTGGTCGTTTTAAGGGAGGATCGTCAATTATACTGACTAAGTCAATATCTATCACTTGAGAAACTATAAAGTAGATACTAGACTCAATGTTAATTCAAGGTATTGTTAGAATTGTTATTACGATGTTTAGATTTATGAAAAAAGTCGTTAATTTTTCACGCAAAACGATTTAATACATCCAGATGAAACTTAACCATAATATAGGTTTAGGTTTAAAGAATTTATTCTCATAAAAGATTACAATAAATCCACTTACATGAGAACGTTACAGATCATATAAGTACTTAACTATAACAACAGTCACCGCATTCTAATAAAAGTTAGTTTACATTAAAAAGCAGGTAAAAATGCACAAAAACATTCAGCAGCTTATAGTAAGTCAGAATGGGAACGTATTTATCCCTCCCTATACCTATGTATACACAAAATCATACAAATACATATTTAACATTTATACATTTTATATTATTGTTCAAAGTATGAGTAGTTTTCAATTATGTAATTGCGTAACTTGGACTTGAATATGTTAATTGATTCTTGATTTTTTATATCTAAGGGAATTTTATTATAAAATTGTACACCCTCGAATATTATACTTTTTTTTGCCAATTTAGTACGGGTTTTTGGCAATACGAGCAAGCTTGGCCGTCGTAAATTGCGATTGGAAATTTCTGATTTTTTGATGAAATGTAGATCAGTGTGAATAGTTTTAGTTAAAATTTTCTTAATTAAAATGCAAGTACTGTACAAGTAAAGTTGGCGGATGTCCATTATTTTTGTCTCCTTGAAGATTTTATAAGTTGGTGTTAAATATGGGTAGCAGAAAAGTGTTTTTATTACTTTATTTTGAGCTCTTTGTAATTTTTGTAGTCTTGTTTTGGCAGCACTTCCCCATATTTCGATAAGATATAATATATGAGACTTTATCAGGGAATTGTAGATATTGAAGCGCAATTTTCTAGGTATACATTGGTTTACATTGTGAAGTGAACCCGCAAGTGATGATAATTTGCTTTTAATGTGTTCTATTTGCTTATGCCAAGTTAAATGATTGTCTATTCTGAGGCCAAGGTATTTTTCGCAAGTTTTTTGTTCAAGTAGGGTGTCATTTATTATCAAAGGGTCATGTATTGGTATTTTTTTGTTTTTTAGTCCTAAATATAACATAGCATGTTTTAGAAATATTGATAGTCAGCAAATTGTACTGGAACCATTCAAATAACATGTTGAGATCTTCTTGAGCTTGCGAGATGATTTTATTTATGTTCTTATCAAAGTAGAACAAACAGGTATCATCCGCGTACAAAGTAACATGACCATGAAGATTTAATTTAGCTATATTATTTATGTAGATAAGAAATTGCAGTGGTCCTAATATGGATCCTTGCGGGACGCCATGAGTAATGATTTGAGTGCTGCTTTGGGTGTTTCCAATTTTGACTATTTGTGATCTATTGGTTAAGTATGACTGAAACATTTTAAGAGCAGTACCTCTAATACCAATGCACTGTAGCTTATTCAATAGCAATTTATGGCTGACGGTGTCGAAGGCTTTTTTTAGATCGATGAATACGCCTAAAACCAGTTTTCCTTTATCCAAGTTATCTTTTATTTTAGTTGTAAGATCGAGTATTGCTGCAGTAGTGTTACTTTTTGATCGAAAGCCATACTGTCGCACAGATAAGAAATTAATAGAATCTAGGTAATTTGTTAACCTGGTATAAATTATTTTTTCTAATAGTTTAGACAACACTGGTAGTACTGAAATGGGGCGGTAATTACCTGGGTCGGTTGGAGGTCCAGATTTATAAATTGGTGTAACCTTCGCAACTTTCAATGTGTCAGGGAATTCGCCGTCAATCATAAGCCCATTAAAGCAAAGAGTCAATGCCTCCGAAATCAGGTCTTGCAAGCAATTAACTGCCTTTATACTAATTTTATCTATGCCACTACTAGAGTTAGAATCGAGATTTTGTATAATTTTCTTTATTTCATTTGCACTACAAGGAGTTAGAGTAAGAAGTTCATGATCATATGTTTTGTTTGTCATGACGAAAGGACTCAATATATTATTATGATATTTATCTGGTATTTTCTTTGCCAAGATGGATCCTATAGTAGAAAAATATATGTTGAAAATCTCACATATTTCATTCACGTCAGTAATGTGTTTAGTGTCTACTAAGAGCTTTGTAGGAAAACTATGTTGTTTAAATTTATTAAGAGCTAAATTATTTATAAGGGTCCACATTTTTTTGGGATTTCGAGAATATTTTGCGAATAGATTGTGATAGTAAGATTTTTTTGTGTTTTGAATCAGTTTTGATACTATGTTTCTTTTTTGTTTAAATTCTTTTTCTAAATTCTTATCGTCCTGATTTTTTTGTGTTGAATCCACAGAAAATTTCTTTGTCTAATTCCAGT
>JAKGSA010001161.1:0-37430 GCA_033558755.1 Philaethria dido | reverse complement strand
ACCCCCATAGGCATATTATATATTCATGATTTCGTTAGCCCTTAACGCCGAACAATATTTCCATAACCGAGTAACATTACCATACAAATATGGTAATGAGCGTGTCATGTTATGTCTTGACTCTTGACCCAAATTTTGTAAAAACCTTCAAAGGATACAAAGCTTTGTACTAAATATGTCTTCATTTTATCACTTCCTATGCATTGTATTATTAATCGACTTCAAAAAAAAGGAAGTTATCAATTTGACTGTATTTTTATGTGTGTTACCGCAGAACTTTCACTGACAGAATCAATTTTAATGATTATTTTTAATATGATAGCTATTGCTTCTGATGTAGTCCTATTTAAATTTATTTAAAATCTGAGTAGTTTATGAGTTTTTCGTAATAATTATACTTTATAATACATTTTCTTTAAAATTAGTTTTAGTTGAAATCTTAATTATAGGAAATATCAAAGAAGTCTATAAGTTAGAGGTGATTGTTACGCATGAATCGTATTGCTTGAGTAACGGAAAAACGGCCTTTTTATGAAAACTATGCAAACGGGGGAGAATGAAAATTGCCATACAAAAAGATGAAATTAGATGAAACTTTACAACAGCATAGTTTATACATGAAAATAATACAAAGGCTAGTTAAAAAATATTTGGTATTTTCTGGTCATTTTCTGGGTCTGGTAACAAGACAAAGCGCGATGTTGAGTTCCGCCCACGCCTCAGCACGCAATGACTCAATCCGGTGGAAAGTGGAAAACGGAAATGTAGAAAAAGATCGGATTATCTTAACACTAGGTTCTCAGGTTCCCTCTGCCTACCCTGCTATATTCGGGAACGTAAAAAAAAGAATCTACTTGAAATACATCAAAATCTCAAAACGAATACTAAAACGATACTATAAAATAAATAGATATCATTTTACTATTGTTATTGCAATCAAATGAAAACGAAGTGTATTTCAATTTCGATTTGACGAGCTTCCCCTCTAATCAAATGAATATCCATTTTGAAATGTTTATTAGTTTTAGAAATATCACTGATTGTTTATTTTATCTATGAAATATCGTTTTAGGAAGCCTTGCCATATGTCTATATATAAAACGCTGACGTTATTGAGTGACTAGCAGACAATATATAGAGGAAACTATTTGGTCTAGGAAGTTGGAATTTAGCAAGTAGGTTCCTTGAGGAGTGTAGAGGAGCACAAAGTGCTAATTTCTAGAAATTTCTGCAAAAACAGAGAAAAATAGAATGGATTTTAGGTCTTATAGTCCACGCAATCGAAGTCAGGATACGGATAGTACTATTATATGTTTTATATATATAACAATTGTCTTACTGAGTGACTGACAGACAAAATGCAGGCGAAACTACTCGCGTGGTCGAAATTCCTACAAAAACTGGAAATAACAGGATTTTAGATATTGGAATCACCTTAATATTACGGGATACAGTTTCTATTACATAAGCATTCAATCAACATAGTAATGTGATAAATTACTAGGCCCTCTTGATAATTATCAACAACATTCCGCTAATTGTATAGAACTTGCGCAATACAGACTATAGTACAAAAAATACATCCTTACTAATATTATAAATGCGAAAGTAACTCTGTCTGTTTGTTGCGCTTTCACGCCTAAACCAAAGAACCGATTTTGATGAAATTCGGTATGAAGATAGAACTGGACATAGGAAGTGTTGAAATAGGGGATGAAAATCTGTATGGAAGTTCCTTATTGTCAAACAAAATATCGTGTAAGATTGTTCAACTGTTAACAACTTTCACACCTCAACTACATAACCAATTTTGACAAATAACCTTGGAAAAGGCTTTAGGCTACTCCTGACCATGTCGCGCGATATAACCGAATTCCACGCGGGTAAAGCCGCGGGCGGAAAGCTAGTGTTTATATAAAAAATATGTATAAAATTCCCATAACCATAATCACACACTAAAAAAATACATTAACACATAATAAAAAATATACTACAATAAATCAATATGAAAACTTTATCAAGCACACTGAAAGCGAGGCTACACTTAAAATCTATTTCCACGGTGAAATGAATAGAAAACCAGCTGACGCCTGACGCTAGGTAGATACGACGTAACAAGCAGGAAACGTAGCATCTGATGGTGCATGTTGGATCACGAAAGCGTTGGGATTTATATTTAAATTGAGTTCTTAATCTGATCGTTATTTGCTTAAGAATTGTATGTAAAATTAGAAATGCTAGTACATATTGCGTAATATTTACTAGTATTTATAATTTTATATACAATTTTTATAGTAATACAATAACGCCTGTCGTGGCGCAGAGGCACAAGCGTGCGACCGTAAACGCGACAGGTGGGTTCGATTCCTATTCCATGAAATGGAATTTTTCATTTCCTGGGTTTGGTAACAAGGCAAAGCGCGGCGCTGAGTTCCGCCTCTCAGCACGCAATGCAGCTTAACACTAGATTTCCTCTGTCTACCCTGCTATATGCGGGATACAGCGTGAAGTATCATATCATATATGATACAGAGTAAGTGTGTATAGTAATACATGTAAAATACGCGTTGCCTTAGCAACGTGAATGTAATTTTATAAAAACGTATATGTCAAACACATTCTAGTGTTATTTTTCTTATTACCGTATGTTTTTATAAATTTTATGTATATCTACATATAATATTTTTATTAAATTAAATATGAATAAATTTATTATATCATTTGATGAAAATATTACCGTTCTAGTCTTTTTTCCATATAAATTTTAACTTTGTGAAATTTCATATTACTTCGTCAGCAAAACTTTCTTACAAAGAATTTTTTTTAACCTCACCTCACTAATAAAATGATACATGAGTGTATCATGACACCATCAAAAACATTTGAAATGCTTCTAAAATCTAATAATTATGAATTCAAATAATACTTATACGTCTCACAATTTAACAAATATAAATATTTCCATCTCTACCAATTTCGCTAGTTCGGCTATATCAGAATGCAAGATAGAGTTTTTGTGCCTGTTTGTGTATAATGTTTCTAAGAAACCATATTTTCAATTACAAAACAAGAGAATGAAAACTCTCTCAGGCTACCTACTAATCCATAAGTCCAGGTGATGCTAAAAAAAATTAAAATTAAACTAAAATTCTAAATTATGTGTCACATGTGTTAGATCGTCGAATAAAAGAGAAACACTATTTTAATAATTTTGACACGGTCGATACGAAAGTAGGCCTTTCCTTGCAAATCCCCACCGTAGGAAACGTCACTTGTCTGTCGAAATTTTTTTATTACATAAAGGAGGTAGGTGATAAATTAAATAATCTACGTGCTTATAATAGAATACTCATATACTTATAATTTATATATAGCTATCACATGATATAGCTAGATATCATAGTACGATTTAAAAAACCTAAATAAAATTTCACCTCGCTACTGTGTATGTGGATACACTTGAACATTACAACTGTGCTACCAAAGTCTTTATCAGGATAGTAACCAATTTTGTAAATTAATCTTAACAAAATTAACAACATTAAAGCTTTTACACAAAAACATTATTTCAAAATATTTTCACTTAAATATATTTCACTCCGAAAATTTACGAGTAGAATTACAAATCCTCGATCCGTCTCTTTCGTGACCTACATTTTAGTATGAAGTAAAAGCAGGACAGTTTTTACAATCTGCTACTAGTTTAAAGTCAGATGTCAATTAGCTGGTTTATTAGTTCTGTATTTACATAGAAACGATGCAACGGCTGTTTGTTTACGACTTTCATTATATCGTATTACACAACTTAATTAAAAAGGAAGGGAGAAGTACTGAGCTGCGTCGCAGATGTGGTAATTCATACTTAGTTTCATTATTTATTGTGGGAAAAGTTTTTATATATTTTATTTTGTTCAATGTTTAATTTTTAAGTGAAAAATAAGAATTTTATTATTTTACTACAACCTGAAGGTTGATAAAAAATTAAATATTTTTAATAGGGTATAAAAAATTTTCGTATTGTGCCTGCAATGACGTCTTGGAAGTTCTAATAAATTCTAATTAATTATATTTCTTATATTAAGAGTGTAATTACAAAAAATGGAAAAATTATCGTTTCAATATAATTATTTTCATTTTTTTGCTCTGCTAAGACAAAATGCGGCGTTGAGTTCCACCACATAAGACATAATATCTTGATTTCGGGCTGAAAGTGTAAAAAGGATTTAACTATGTTTACCCTGTGAGGGGACGGGGTTAGAATACAATTCCCCTCCGTCACTGGGTAGCGTCCCGTAAGAGGCGGGTATCCCAGTAGTTTGGTGGTAGGAGGTTCGTCCACCGTCTGG
This sequence comes from Philaethria dido, assembly GCA_033558755.1. Classification (NCBI taxonomy): domain Eukaryota; kingdom Metazoa; phylum Arthropoda; class Insecta; order Lepidoptera; family Nymphalidae; genus Philaethria; species Philaethria dido. The sequence continues at coordinate 33,084 of JAKGSA010001161.1, read as the reverse complement.
CTCGCGACCACTATCATGTCAAAGACGAACCGCCAAATATCTTATGATGTGTTCCGGTTCGATGGCATGTAAGCCAGGTTTTCCTCTTTCCCACCCATCCTTTCCCCAAAATGTGGTGGTACGATAGCAGACATTACATTGTCCTCTTCTTCCATCTGTATCCGCTATCCATAAAAATCATATGTATCCATTATCAATAAAAAAAAGCTATAAGAACAGTTATTAACCGATAATTTAACAGTAACTTCTCTTTGCCTAATCTGTTATGCGAGAAAGAGCGTGAAACTGTTTTCATTAAAAAAAACATACGAAGTAACCTAACATTTACAAACTTATCAACTATTTAAATTACTTTAGAGCTCGAACTGTAAAAAGCTTTTTATGTAATCTTTTTACGACATCCCTTCATTTTATTTCACTTTATTTGTTCATGTGTTGCTTTTTAATTGTGAATTATATATACGTATACATATGTATGTATTAATATGTAGTAAAGGCCCCGTTGACGCAAAACAATGCGTTGCCATAGCATGAAAATTCTCGGGATTTGAAAATTCAGGCTCATAGATTTCAAAATTAACTTCAGGACAAAGATAAAGTCAGAGTCAAATAATTTTATTCAAAGTAAGAAGTTACATGCTTCATTTTTTGAACATCAAATATTTTACCACCGGTTCACTAAATTTAATGCCTCAGACCTGAGAAGAACCGAGCAAGAAACGTTTTATTCGCCAATGGTTTATAATTATTTATTAGTGGCAATGATACCTTTGAAGCTGACTGGATCGAGCATTTCATTTTCTAGGCATGTTATCATTTACTAACACTAATTAGGACAATTATTATATTCAACGTAAGGAATGCAGCAAACGGAGTGTCTTGGCACTAAGTTCTCTCTGACCATCCTATGCAGGAAAAAACGTGAAGCTGCATGGTGAATGCTAAAGGTCACTTAACATTAGTCACATACAATCTTAATATTAGTTAGTTAGTAACGCCTGTCGTGGCGCTGAGGCACAAGCGTGCGACTGTAAACGCGACAAGTTGTGGGTTCGATTCCCACTCCAGGAAATATAAAATTTAGTATTTTCATTTCTTGGGCTTGGTAAAGAGGCAAAGCGTGGCGTTCAGTTCCGCCACTCAATTCGGCGGAAAGTGGGGAACGGAATTGTTGAAAGAGAATGGAGTGCCTTAGCACTAGATTTACTGGTTACCTCTGCCTACCCTGCTATATGCGGGATACAGCGTGAAGTTAAAAAAAAAAGATATTAGTCTAATTTACCACTTACTCGTATGAGTAATAGTCACGTTTAAGCCTAAAAAAAAACAAGAAAAAGTTTTTTTAGGCTTCTTTTATTCACATAAAGCTCCTCATTTTATTTTCCATTCTATATGTCTAAACACGAGTCTATCATTTATAATTTTATTATAGTCGTATATAAAAGATAACAAGAACATGAAAAGCCTTCAAACCGTTTTATTATTTCTTTCCAAGAAAGTATAATCTTCAATGTTCAGCAAACACTCATATTATATAAGTAAAGGTCGAACACTTTGTAAAATAAACATCATATTGTACATGTACACATATTTTTAATGACAATAGAAAAACCGTTATTACGCAATTGATTTTTTTTTTGTACAACTTCAAAGAAAGTATTAGAAGAGAGAACCGAATTCAAGACTTTGCGTGTTAAGTATTTTGCCTGAGCAGAGAAATTGAAATAATTTAAATATATTTATTACCTGTGTATTAGGTTGGGAACGGAGTGTTTTCACACTAGGTTCTCAGGTTCCCTCTGCCTACACTGCTTTAAGCGGGATATAGCTCGCAAATATATACATATATATATATATATATGTATTCCCTCGAAAGAGAATTGACTCACAACCAGTCGCGGTTACAGTCAAGATGTCTCACGGCACCACGTGACCTATAATATTGTAGTTGTAAGCTTATATCAATATCAATCAATCAATTCTTAGAATTTAAAGTATTGTCGTTCTCCTGGTCTAGTTAGGCAAAGCATTAGGCTAAGGCCAGGGTCTAGAGAGTTATAAACTTTTCTCCAACCGTCCTTAACGTAAAGATCCATCCACAACAAGAGTGAAATAACTATTTAAGCTGGTTTTTACTGAATATTTTCGAAACTGATACATCTTGTCTTACGAATAGGTGGCATAAAAGAAAGAGTTTTAAATTTTAGAGGGTAGCTTTTTTAATCAGTGAAAAATTAGACTGATTTATCACAAGATTATTTATCCATAAAAACAACAGAGATATGTAGTATTAAAAAATATATCAATAAAATAATGTTATATTTAATTTAAATAGATAGTGAAGGTACTCTTGTTTTTTTTTTTTTTTTAATCTATTTTTATTTAGGGGCTTTTTAAGTACTATAGATACAAAAATGTCAGCCCCATCGTACCCTTAAGAAAAAACTTACAGCACACAAACAATAAAAATTAATAAATTAAGGTACTCTTGTTACAACTAAAGGGATACTTATTTAACAGCTGTATAAATTCATCTAAATCTCTCTGCCTACCCTGTTATGTGCAGAATACTGCGTGCAACTATAAAAAAACGCCTGTCGTGGCGCAGAGGCACAAGCGTGCGACTGTAAACACGACAGGTTGTGGGTTCGATTCCCATTCCAGGAAATGTAAAATTTAGTATTTTAAATCTTGGGTTTAGTAAATAGGCAAAGCGCGGCGTTGAGTTTCGCCACTCAACACGCAATGCCTCAATTCGGCGGAAAGTGGGGAACGGAATTGTTGAAAAAGAATGGAGTGTCTTAACACTAGGTTCTCTGGTTTCCTCTGCCTGCCCTGCTATATGCGGGATACAGCGTGAAGTTAAAAAAAAAATAGCTATAAAAAACATAAGAGATATCAGTCATGCAACGCCAGTAGTTTCTTAATGAGCGAGAAACAGAAGTGACTTCGCACAAGATTCTTTATATATGTATGTTATAAAATATAAAATTTGTATTACATAGATATTAAAAACGAACTCATAAAATCTTTAGGTAAGTTAGAAGGTCGTTTGTCAAAATTCAACTGAAAGCTATCGGCTAAGATTGTAGATTGAGTCTAGATTTAGCTTTAAAGTAAAAGAGGCACAATGTCTTGGAAAATAGTGAACTAGGTTATATTATGAAGTCATGTACGATTGACAAGGTCGGTGTTCCTTCTTATCAGCACTGCTCGTAAAAGTGGAAAGTGAATTGAGGTATACAATAATATTATATGGAGGTAAAATATTTCTATACTTAGTTAATTTAAACATACAAGCATTATGTATAACGCCTGTCGTGGCGCAGAGGCACAAGCGTGCGACTGTAAATGCGACAGGTTGTGGGTTCGATCCCCACTCCAGGAAATGTAAAATTTAGTATTTTCATTTCTTGAATTTGGTAACAAGGCAAAGCGCGGCGTTGAGTTCCGCCACTCAACACGCAATACTTCAATTCGGCGGAAAGTGGGGAACGGAATTGTTGAAAGAGAATGGAGAATGTCTTAACACTAGGAAGTCTGGTTCCCTCTGCCTACCCTGTTATATGCGGGATACAGCGTGAAGTTAAAAAAAAATGTATAATATATAATTTGATGATACTGACTTTGTCCCCATATCGTATTTTTTAAACAATAGCTTGAGAACTTAGTGTCTAATGAGATCTTTGATTTTCGTTATTATTAAACATATTAAAGGAAACTATTTTAACCGAATTAATCGCGTATATTTTAGTATTCGAAAATACATTTTTGGAAACCCGACGTTTTGAACACTTTACAGTAGTCCGTGGTCACAGGTAGAGGCTACCTGTGACTACGGACTACGCGATTAATCCGGTTAAAATAGTTTCATTTGATATCTTAGTGTCTAGTCACTTCGCTTATTACTTTCCCTACAAAATGGAGACATTGCGTGTTAAGTGGTATTCAACGATGTGCTCTGTTTTACCAAAAAGGGCAATGAAAATAATAAAATGTAATCACCTCCCGCGTGATAATCGAACCCACAAATTCCTAATTTTAGAGGCTATCCCACTGTACCAAGATGGCCTCATATTATTTTTCACTTCATGTATTCTTTGCATTTTGTCTTTTTGGATAGAAAACCAAACATTATTACTATGTGTAACCAACTTCAAGAAAGGAGGAGCTTATCAATTAGACTGTATTTCTTTATGTGTGTTATTGTATAACTTTATACAAGAATACTTTCTTATATGATGGCCAAAACTTCTTATGATCATATAAACTTAGTAATCTGTTGTCAGTAGTTTTTAAAGTCGATTAATAACTTCATAACTACTCGAAAGCACATGCAACATTTAGCTTAAAAGTACATAGCGGTTTCAGTGTTGATTTGATAAAACTGAAACAACAAGGAAAAGAAAATACCATAACCACCAACAAAGAGCATTATTAATTAACATGTAAACATTTTGTGTAACACCAAGGCTAATAAAGGAACCCAAAAGTTGCTTCAATGTCACGAACAAAACAATAGAAGCGTAGTATTATTGTATTGTGAACAAAGCAGGGGAGTCGTACTATGTATACTAACTTGGTTATTACCCTTGGAAAGGAAAAAAAACGAGAATTAAACACAATTGCGTTGAAGGAATTAATGCAGGATACAGCGAATTTAATGCAAACCCACCCAGTGATAAGATTTATTTTTGAGCCCAAAGTTAACCTTTTTAATTTTTCATTTAGGTATGAGAATATTTTATTTATTTGGCATAATAATTGGATAATTTTCTTTAATCTAGTATTTTTATTGGCAAGAGTGTTTTTAGTGGATAATTGGCGGTACGCTATATATATAGGAAAGATACTCTTTAAGAGAATTTGGAATAACTATAGAAATTTATGAAAAACAGATAAAGTATAAAAACTTTGGCTAATATAGAGGCCGAAAGTAGTAAAATTTTAACAAAATTTATGAAATAAATAAAAACCAAAAAAGGTGGAGATTTCCATTTAATTTATTTTATAGTATATAGTTCCCATATTTTGCCAAAAGGAGTAAAAATTTTAGGAGTCAATTTAATGATTTATCATAAATACAGTAGAAAGCTTGTAAGAAACGCAAGCGTGTTTAGTTACATTTATTTCCGAAATAATGCGACTCAGGCTGCTTTGCGAGCTGACCAGGTTGCCAATTCCAGAACTGCTTAGAAATTGAAGACACACATACTTCAAAATCGTTTTAGCGATCAAAAAAGCTGTTATAATCACTTTCGAATCGTCAGTTAACATAATAGTATCAGTATTGTCAGTCCTACCGGAAGCTACCATCAGCTTGGGAAGCCGTTTTGCTGAAAAGAGCTGGCAAGAAACTATACCGCCGCTCTTTAAATAATAGCACTAAATAATGATAACTAAAATTTTAACAAAGAACGAAAATTGATTTCATATAATTTTTTTTTTTTAACTTCACGCCGCATATAGCAGGGTAGTCGGAGGGAACCTGAGAACCTAGTGTTAAGACACTCCGTTCTCTTACAACAATTCCGTTCCCCACTTTCCGCCGAATCGAGGCATTGCGTGCTGAGTGGCGGAACTTAACGCCGCGCTTTGCCTTTGCCAAACCCAGGAAATGAAAATGCTAACCTGAATTACTTGGAGTGGGAATCGAACCCACAACCAGTCGCGTTTACAGTTGCACGCTTGTGCCTCTGCACCGCGACAGGCGTTTATTTAATATGTAAGTAACATTATTACGAATAATTCAAAAATGCTCGCTAGATCCTAACTAAATTTAATTGGGAGCACATAAAAACAGTAGCTATGATTTAAAAAGAGTATCATCAAAATCAGTTCACCCAGCGAACAAGTTCTTTACAAAATTAAAACCCTAAAAAATATTCAAATATAATATAAATTAACTAACAATGAATACTCTTAGAGTTTATTCCTTGAGGCTTTTAATATTACGCAAAAATTAATGGTTTTGACCTAAAACAGATTAAGTCTTTTATAATCTTTACTTTAGGTTAGTGTCTAAGTCTTAGGATAATACTGTAATTATCTTTCATTATAGAATAAATATTAAATAAACTCACTTTTAGTAATAATTATTCAGTTAATACAATAAAAAAAAATAGGTCAAGAGAAAATGTTAATCTGCCAAGGCAGTTATAATGAAAATATATACATAGTACATTGAGTATGTATAATTATTATATTAATAAGTGATTGAAAACTTTGGATCCTTTTTTATGAAAACTACGTGGACGGAGGAATATGAAAACTAATATTTTTTTAAAATTATCTACCGGAAATACAGTACGAAGTTAATAAAATAAATATTGCTTTACGTTTGGCATACACTTTTGAATAAGTTGAATAAGGTGACTTACTCGTCAATATTAAAAAAATAAAACGATTTGTAAAGCTGGATTCGAGCTAGAATTTGACATTTAAAGCGTAACTAGATATCTTAAAATTGTCGAAATATAATATCATATGGAACAACATAACTGGTTTCTAGGTTTAGTAGTTAACGAGTTTGATTGTGAAAGTGGAGGTTTCAAATTCGATTCCTTTCTATAAGAGAGATGAGATAGACTAAAAGTTTTATGCCTAAATAATCAAATTTAATATATATTTATAAAATAATTTTTCAGTAGTGTTTATAAAGTAAAATTATTTCTTTTTTATTATTATATTATAAGGTTTGTCCCTAGCGAGGTAGTCGGAGAGAACGTAGTGACGCTGCACCTAAATTTATTTTAATGCAAAAAATCTATATTTACACACAATACTTAGTCGACTACTAAAACACAAGCTATGTTACATACGCGTAAGTACTAACGTCATATTCAATTTAAGTTCAATGAAACATCTCACTCGTATGTTAAACAGTTGTGAAGCTGGCTTCGTGTAATAGTTAAATGTCGTTTAGCACATGTATAGAGAAAACCTGAAAGCTGTTACCTATATATATAGTCTTCTTCTTCTTCCTAGCATTTATACAGCCAGGCCCGCTGGCAAGGTCTGCTTTCCTACTCAACCTACTCCACTTACTGTCTTTATCACGGGTGGTTGGTCCATTGGCTCTCATATCCTGCTTTACGACATCCAGCCATCAGCTTCCCTTGGGTCGGGGTCTAACTCCAGGAACTGAGTATATCAGGCATTTTCTTCCGACACCTAGTGTTCGGGACAGCGCTTTTAACGTGGCCAGAAATACCATCTCAAACTTATTTTGCTCACTTGGAGCTTGTCCCTCGCTACATGGACCGGGCTACCTCGAATGTATGTTACGTATGCAGTCGCCCGCAGCACTTCACACATCCATGCTGCTGCTCCATATATATATATATATATATATATACTCTCTTATAACTCTTTCTCATACCTCCATATGCTGTAACTATCCTTTGCTCATATATATATATATATATATATTGTTAATTAAGAGCAAAAGCAACGGCGTTGGGTTCCGCCGCTCAACACACCAATGCCTCAATTTGACCGGGGAGACGGAATTTGACTGGCCAAGAACAAGGAGTGGTCTTGCTTACTAGGTTCTCCAAGGTTCCCTCTGCCTACCCTATATGTGGGATACAGTGAGGGGGTTAAAGAAAAAGCATTTGTCAGAAAAAAAATATAGTCCATTTGAAAATTCCATTGTAGTTAAGATCTGACGAGTAGTTTTTGAGTTATTCGTAATAATTATACTATTTACTTAATTTTATTTGAAGTAAGTTGTTTTTTATTAAAATCTTAATGATTAATAAATAGAAATGAAAGAAGAAATCTCTATTTTCTTTTTTTTTTAACTTAACGCTGTGTGCCGCATATAGCAGGGTAGGAAGAGGGAACCAGAGAACCTAGTGTTAAGACACTCCATTCTCTTTCAACAATTCCGTTCCCCACTTTCCGCCGAATCTCATAATATGTTGTTTTTTCATAGGTAATATATGTAAAGAATTTTCATACATAACATTATCAAGTTTGATACAGAATTGTAGTTAAATCACATCCAATTTACTCGAATACAGCAATATTTTAATTTTATAGCCCAACATATACCAGTCCGACCGCATATAAAGAACTAAAGCTATAAAACGTCTTTAACTTGTTGTCTCTGGGGCGTCATTAAAATAGAGAAGTTCGGTTAGTGTCGCAGATGTCAAGTGGCGAATAAAACAGAAAGAAAAACTACCAAGTTTTTCTACCAAGCTTTGGGCTTTCGCAAAACTTTTGACATTTATATTGTGTTAGTTAGAAGGGCATAGAATAATTTATGTTTTTTCTTTTATATAAATGTAAACAATGCAAAATATATGTAATGTTCTCTAAATAAACTTTTTAAAATAGGAATAAGTCTTTAGAAATTCATAATAGGCGTGAAATTTGTTATTGTAAGTAATTTAATATATACATACATAGCTTCACGCTGTATCCCGCATAAAGCGGGGTAGGCAGAGGGAATCTAGTGTTAAGACACTCTGTTCCCCACTTTCCGCCGAATTGAGGCATTGCGTGCTGAGTAGTGGAACTCAACGCCGTGCTTTGCCTTGTTACCAAGCCCAGGAAAATGAAAAAATCCATTTCTTGGAGTGGGAATCGAACCCATAATCTGTCGCGTTTACAGTCGCACGCTTGTGCCTTTGCGCCACGACAGGCGTTACTCGGCAGATCTTAACTAAATTTAAATGGCCCACATCAGAAGTAATAGTTATCACACAAAATTGAAAGAACCATAAAAATTGGTTCACTTAGTATAAGTCATTGGATAGCACAAAAAACACAATCAAATTGTGATCCTCTTCCTTTTTTTGAAATCGGTTAATAAGTAACCTGTTGTCATTTTATTTCTAATAAATTTCTGAAAAAACTTCCTTTTACAGGAAACACTTTTTACTCAACGCAGTTCCCAGAATGTAAAACTAGATATCTGAAATTCACGCCTCTAAGGTATTTGAGGGATCTGCCTTTAAAGCATTCTACGAGAGGTCCAACCTCGTCACGTATTTATTAGAACGTGCCTAACTGGCACTACAAGTAAAAAAATCATATATTCTTTTCCTATATAATAGTTTGTTGTAATTAATAATCATGGTTAAAAATAAATATAAGTGTTATTTAATTATATTTACATTTATAACAGTTTTAATGATTTCTGTTGCTCAACATTTGTTTTTTAAACGCTCTCTTCACGCTGTATCCCGCATAGAGCAGGGCAGGTAGAGAACCTAGTGTTAAGACACTCCGTTCTCTTTTAGCATTTCCGTTTCCCACTTTCCGCCGAATTGAGGCTTGTGGAACTCAACGACACGCTTTGCCTTGTTACCAAGCCCCAGAGTTGAAAAAATCCATTCCCTGGAGTGGGAATCGAACCCACAACCTGTAACAACCGCTCAACATGCAATGTTTCGAATAAGGGTGTAAAGTTGAGAATGGAGTCTTTACAGAGAGCCTTTACATTATTCTTCTGGCTGTCATTCTCTATGACTGCTTATATAATTGTATTTCATTATGCATTAGCATATGTAATGGCAAGATGGAAAGGACCAAACAATAATTGCAGTTTTAAACATATTATGAACGGAGTGTCTTAACACTAGTTTCTTCGGAAAAAACGTGAAACTGGAAAAAAGAACTAAATTTCTGGTAATTAAGCAAATATGCCTCCTATATATAGCGCATTCACGCTGAATTTTAACTTTAGATATATCAAACAATGATAGTATAAAATCTACAAAAACAATAAATCATTTATAAAATTCACTCTTACGAAAAAAATATTTTTATATATTATTTAGCTGCTTTTTGTCACATTGACTTGTTAGTTGAGTAGCAAGATCAAATGTCACATTGTCTTAGTGTACTGATCGGTGAGCGGAGAAGTAAGAATCATTTAATTCTAAGTATAAATACGTGAAGCAAAATTTTGGATCACTTTTTACGAAAAATACGCGGACGAAGGACCATGAAACTTGGCACACTTATAGTTTGTATAGCGAAGGAGTGTAAAATGATAATATATTTTTAAATTAATGCATAAAAAGTACAATAAATTAATAAAATAAATGTTACACACACTACCCTGGTTTGACATCCATGTTTATATAAAGTGACCTATACATTTATAAAGACAACGCGTTGTTAACGCGTCAACGGAAACACTGGTATACGTAATCATTCCCATATATGACTATCGACCCCACAACCAAATATATATACATCCCACTGCGCCACGATGGCAAAAGCTTACATAATTAAAATATGGAAAAGCTGCAGAAAGATACATGAATAATAAAAGTACAATAATACTGTGCATGTCCGTATATGTTTAATTTTTAATCAGTTATCGAATGGAACTCAAGGGATTCATCCATCATCGACGTCAATACTAAATTTTGTTTAATTATGAGTATAATGAAATATGAAAATGATACACATAATTGTGTTAACATAATTTATCTGTATTGTTATTTAATAGTTAATGGGAAGAGTTTTTGTTGAAATTTAATATATTAAGCCGATTTAACATATATAAGGCATATATGTATATATAGGGTATATATTAAAAAAATAATTTTGTCAGTCGCTAACATGTTACAGTGTAATAGTATCTACGAGTATTCTGGGTTCGATTTTCATTAAAGTAGTTATTATTTTAATGCCATTTTAATTTCTTTACTCTGGTAAGAGAAATCGGCGTTGAGTTCCGCCACTCAACGTACAATATATCATTTTCGGAAACATAGAAAATGAAGTGTCATGACATTAGATTCTATCTGATTGCTTTGCTATGCGTGAAAATATGTTAAATTAAAAAGGAACATTTGAGTTCCGCTAGAACTGATGTTTGACAAATTCTGGGTCAAGGTGAATTGTTTTATGACATTTAAAAATGTATGTGATTTTACAGGTTGTAAAATCGCCAAATTACAAATCTACTTCATGTAGAACATGAAGTAGATTTGGAATTTGGCGATTTGTAACATGGATGACGTTTTCGTTATTAATAGTGGTACGACGACGCGTAATAAAAGAGTGCGAAAGAGGGTAGACCGATATGTCTGCTCTTAACTACCGTCGGCTTCGCAGTATCTCCAGTTTACCCGTGATCATGGTGCTTGCAACAGCATCGAAATATCGGGAGTTCAAAATAAAAACAATACATGGTAAATATCCCGTCGAACAAACTTATTCTGAAGTGAGCATTTGACTGTAAACGCGATGGTTGTACGGTGGATTCCTACTATGGGGTATGATTACATTTATATTTAATATTTTTATTTTACTTCTCTAAAAAGATAAAAAGCGGTACTTATTTCCATTTCTCAACACACAGTCTTAATTACAAACAGAAAGTGTAAAACGCAGTGTCTTTATACTAGATTTTCTTTGCCTATCCCGCTATTAGCGAAAAAAAAACGTGAAGCTGCTTTTTTTTTATTGTTTCAACATAATAAAAAAATACACCGAACTCCATATATAAAACGCAAAAAATGCTAAAAAAATATAGTAAATTTACATTGTTTGCATAAAAAAAGAAACGAGCAACGTAAGCTTGATACTTGTTCTGTCATCCTCGCCTGTCAGACTTGGACAAACATTGACTGTGTCAATACAAAAAAGTCCCACATGGTATTCTAGCTGGCCTTTACACGAAACCGTTGTTAAAAGTTAAAAACATTTTACTGCGCCAAGCAAAGTCCATGGAAGTAAAACCGCGAACAAAAAACGTGGTGCATTAAACTTAACTTACCTTTTAGCAGAAACAGTCTCGAATTTTAAATTATAAATTTGATTCTTTTTAGAGCTTTTTTTTGCTTTGGAATTTTTTATACTTACAAATATTTCGCGAAAAACTTAGCAAAACTCACTCAATTTTCTCTATTATTGACATGAATATTAGACATCACACCACAGTTCACAGTTCTGTATTATTACAGCAATAATAATAGACTGCAACTTTATCTCTTTTGCACTTGTCAATATCTATCAGCACCAGAGATGTTGTAGATGCGTTGCCAACCTAGAGGATACAGATGAAAGGGGACGACAATGTCATAGTCCGCTATAACCACATTTCGGGGAGAGGATGAGTGGGAAAGGGGAAAACTTGGCTTACATGCCATCGAACCGGAACACATCATAAGAAATTTAGCGGTTCGTCTTTGACTTGATAGTGGTCGCGAGCCAGACAGAGGACGCCAAAACCACCAAACTACTGGGATACCCGCCTCTTACGGGACGCTATCCAGCGGCGTAGGTGAATTGTATTCGAACCCCGTCCCCTCACAGGGAAAAAATATAGTAGGGTTGTCAGAGGGAACCTAGTGTCAAGACACCCTGATTGCCGCTTTCCGCCTGAATTCGAGACAATACGTGTGACGATGTAAGTGACGGAACTCAATGCCGCTCTTTGCCTTATCAGAACGGAGAAATGACAATAGTTTAAATGTATTTATTCCCCCGAGTGGAAATTGAAACCACAAACAATCGCGTTTACAGTCAGACGCTATTCCACTGCGCCATGATGGAGTCACATGAGTACAGTACAAAAAGTTTTTCATTCGCGTACATTTTGGCACGTAGTTTTTAATATATGGAGAAAATATTATAATCACTATTGAACCACAAAAAGGGTTAGAATTTAATAGAATTTCAGTTCTTAGAATGAGAAGATATAATTATGTACATATTTCTTTGTCTATATTTAGGTGCTCAAACATTACGACTTATTCCCTAAGTGATACTAAGTACTATATATTATCTTACTAATCAAAATTTCTTGGAAGAGAAATTTGTGCTTTATGTAAACAGTGTATTATATAAATTAAGTATATCTACTGAGGGACGGTGTCTGGTGTTTGTCTGTAACCGCGTGACTGCCTGGTTATGGATTCGATCCCCACTTGCAGATTTCTGAATCATTCGATAATGTATCAATTATTTCGTTATAAAGTGCGGCGTTGAGTTCCGTCACAACTCGCGTATCAAATTTGGGTGGGAAATAGATATTGGATCTTTTTTGTTTTGTCTTCTCTCTAACTACCTAGCTAAGCAGGAAAAACTGTGTAGCAGAAACTATACTTAAGATAATTAAAATCTTTTTCAATTGAGTTTTGACATCTTGACGTCAGAATTGAACCCGTCTCTCTTATTATATTAAATTTTATAAAACGTTTATCTATACATATGTGTATGTCAAAAGAAAAGATCTAGTACGTAGCCTTTCATCTGTCACTAGACCCGTGTCCAATAGAACGACATGTTATTTTCTTATAAACATGTCCTAGTATTATTAAATGTTAAGGACTACTTATTTGTTGGAACTCTTTTACATGTTTATGTCATAATACTGTATCATAGTATATGATTTAAGAATTTAAGATTTATTCAGAGAATTGTTTTAAGACGACTTACCCAACTTTAAAAAACGAAGACGTTATCAATACGACGGTTTTTAATGTGTGTCACTGCTTTAGTTTTTTCTGGGTGAACCAATTTTGATGATTTTTTTTTATATGATAGCTAGTGTTTGTAATGTGGTCCCATTTAAATTTAGTTAAGATCTGATGAGTTATTTAGGAGGTAAAACCTAATGTTAAAACATTTCGTTTTAAGTTTTTTCCCTGTGAGGGGACAGGGTTAGAATACAATTTCCCTCCACCGCTGGGTAGCGTCCCGTAAAAGGCGGTTATCCCAGTAGTTTGGTGGTAGAAGGTTAGTCCTCAGTCTGGCTCGCGACCACTATCATGTCAAAGACGAACCGCCATATATTTTTTTATGTGTTCCGCTACGATGGCATGTAAGTCAGGTTTTCCCCTTTCCCACCCATCCTTTCCCCAAAATGTGGTGGTTCCGATAGCGAACTATTACATTGTCCTCCCCTTCCATTTGTATCCTGTTAGTTGGCAACGCATCTACAACATCTGGTGTTGTAGATGTTCATGGGCGAAGGTAACCACTTACCATCAGGTGGTCCTTCTGTTCGTTTGCCATCCGTTATCCATACAGTAAAAAGTGGCGGACCTCAACGCCGCGCTTTGTCTTACCAGATCGGACAAAGGAAAAAAATTTAAACATAATCAAAAATTAATAAAAATCGAACCCACAACCATTCGTGATTACACTCGGACATATCCCACTAAGCCACGATAGCCTCTAAAGTATAGTCGACCATAAAAAAAACAGCTCAAGACAGTGTTAATCTGCCTATATTTCTATATAGCTATAAAAATTCAATTGAAAATATTTATTATACCTTTGAAGGAACACAAAATTAGCAACTAATTTAATAGATACGAATAAAGATAGATGTTAAAGATTTTAACTGCACTAGTATTTAAGCCCGCATTAGTCACGTAACACGCTCGAAACCTTTGCTCATTTGAGCCGCTAATATATTCCACATTTACTAAATATGTATGTACATTGTACTTACATTCTAAGTGTAAATAGTACTTAATAGGGGTGTTAAAGGCACTGATACTGTAAATTGACAAAAATCTTATAGTGGATCTCTTTTTTTAAAAATTGCTATAAGACTGGCAAACGAGGCAGAAGGACCACCTGATTAGGTAAAGTGAATGCAACTTCACCATGGATATCTATAACACCAGGAGATTATAGATGCGTTGCCGGCCTAGAGGATTCTGATGAAAGGGGGAAGAGACAATGTAGTGGCAACAGCAACAGGAGATCAGTCATTATAAGAAACCAACATATTATTTTAAGGGGAAAGGATGGGCGGGAATAAGGGAAAAACCTACATATAGGCGATGGAACGAAACACATCATGAATATTTACGCGATTCGTCCTTTTACGACATAACCGGTAGTGGAAACGCCAGAGTGGAAGGACAGAACCTTCTACCACCAAACTACTGGGATACCCCGCCTCCACCAGGACGCTACTCATACTGCGGATTGTATTCTAACATCGTCCCTCACGGGGGTACTTTACTTCTTTTTTACCCAATCAGTCGCAAGCTGCGTGTGTGTTCCTCCTCCACACAGGCATCTAAACTACATACCCAACAAGTGTTCAAAGTGAAAGGTTGTGGAACGATACTAATTATTGCATAATCACATTGAAAGCCATTTATGATTATAATTTGTACATAAAGTATGGAAATATTAACCATACATGGGATTGTTTACTCGATTATTGATATATAATATAATTAATTGCGATATATTTAAATATAGATGTAAAGAAGGCAATGTCTTAACATACATACTTCATACATACATAGCTTCACGCTGTATCACGCATATAGCATGGTAGGCAGAGGAAACCTAGTGTTAAGACACTCCGTTCCCCAATTTCCGCCAAATTGAGGCATTGCGTGCTGAGTGGCGGAAGTCAACGCCGCGCTCTGCCTTGTTACCAAGCCCATGATGAAAAATTCCATTTCCTGGAGTGGAGATCGAATCCACATGTCTTAACACGATATAGTATATTTATGCATATACATAAATATACTACGGACAGTACTAATTTGAAATTTAAGTCAATTCGAAGAATTGTTAATATGAAAGAGCATTTTTAAGATAAGCAAAACACAATAACTACTCATAGAATATTTTTTTAACATTAATAACAGCATTCACAGAGATCAGCTAACATTTAATTTACACTAAAATCTTAACAGCTTATGTACATAGATATGTAATAGATAATAAAAGTTTTCATTAGTCTAGTATGAAGTATTTTCATTTTCTGGGTTTCGTAATAAGGGAAAGCGCGGCGTTGAGTTCCGCCACTCAACACTCAATGCCTCAATCTGGCGGAAAGTAGGGAACGGATTTGTTGAAAGAGATCGGAGTGTCTTAACACTAGGTTCTCAGGTTCCCTCTGCCTACCGTGCTATATGCGGGATACCGCGTGAAGTTAAAAAAAAAAAAGAAAAAAGAAATAGTCTAGTAGGTCTAACAAAGAAGATAAAGTATTACTTTTCTACAAATTATATTGATAAAAATGTCCCAAATTTGACACTGAAAAGTACTAATAAATAATAATCTATATATAAATACGTGAAGCAAGACTTTGGATCTCTTTTTACGAAAATAATGCGGACGGAGGAGCATGAAATTTGGCACACTTATGGTTTATATAGAGAAGCAGTGCAAAATGTTAACATTTTTTAATATAATGCATAAAAAGTATATTAAATTAACAAAATAAATGTTACACACACTACCATGGTTTGACATCCATGTTTATATAAAGTGACATATACGTCACTACGCAATGCGTTATTAACGCATTTACGGGGACTCTAGTAAGTATAATTACGCACGTCAAATGACACAAGTCGGATCGCGCGGATCGAACGAACGAAGCGAACGATTTTCCATACTACTTATTTTTTATCGTCATTTTCGACTCTACCAAAAAAATCGACGAAGGTAGGGTTGCTTCTATTTTAAATTTGTGTATAAATTATGTGTAAATTTCGACACGGTTAATATATCTGTAACAACATTTCACTTTTACACAAAATGCGTAGTGATAAATTATTCTTTAAATAAATTTCGAAGACACTCTGTTCTCTACTTTCCGCCCTAAAGCGATATATGGCAAGACATCACCCGAGTGGGGATCGAATCCAAAACCAAATTTGTTACAGTTGGACGCTGTTCCACTGCGCTACTATGGCGTGTAAAATTTCTTTACTAAAGTAAACTATTAACTATTTTTCTATATGGAAGATTTTTTGAGGCAACCAAATATCCAAAACATCTTACAACTAATGATTAATAATTAATTTTACTCAATAACAAGTAATACTTTAAACATGTAAACATAATTATAATTAATATAGTAATAATAATATTTTCATAGCCCTGTCACGAGCAGTCAACGGAACAGTCCCACAAGTCTATGTTGCCCCCTGAACCCCGTTTCGTGAAATGCAATTAAAGTTATTTCGTCTATCTTACTTGTCTTTTAAGACTGTGCTTATTTTTGAGATAGTACCGTTCTTACTTTTTTCATAAAGCTTTACATTATGCTCTATGTTTTATTAACTAATTAACATTAAATTTTATTATTTTCGTTTATCTCTACAGTGAGAAAAATAATACGTTCTCCTAACCTATAAAAATATTTGCAAAAATACAACAGTCTCTAGTTAGAATTCTGCAATGTTTTAACACTGGAGAGTAATCTGCTTAACGGTAGTGTTACAACGTTAAGGCATCATATATAAAGCACTAATAACAATAACTTTCAAAATAATAGTATTTTTTAAATCAATTTTTAAAAGTTTATTCATTGATCATATATTTGACTGAATAAAATTAACCAGTAACATTAACATTAGAAAATAGATACCGCATAAAACAGCGAGTACAAGTACAGGCATCTATATCTCTTCCGATCGCGATCCGCGACGCTGTTTTGCTGAGTAACATATTAAATATTAAGATGGCAACAGTGATTTCAAAGAGAATAGCCATTAAAGAGCCCGTCGACTATCAGCAAATATTCCAAATTTCAATTCGAACGTCGCATATCAATGGGGAGGCATAAGCCACCGGGTTTTGCTTTTTTCGTCGAAAACCGTACTACTGCCCGCACAGAGACAATAAAAGAAAAAGGTGCAGGAAAAAGAAAAAAAAGGAAAATAAACAGAATCTAGATTCGAAACACTGGCTGATTCGAGGTTGGAAACAAAAGAAGTTGGCTCCCCGCCTGACCGAAGTTATCCTCGTTTACGTTTATCCTCTTATTTTTAACTTAGCATCCATGTGATTCCTTTCCTGATGCATCTAGCAAAGAATATCAACGACATTTTGCTATTTCTCATATAGTTTTAAATATATTCTACGTAAGATAGTTGCAACACCAGGTTTGATTCACATTAAAAGCCGGGTGTTTTCCGAAAACACACTTATTTCTTCAAGCACGCCCATTTCTTCGAAAACATTTCTTCGAAAAGAGACAAGAGTGTAGTTTTAATTTTTTTCTCAATAGCTACAGCAGTCTTTATTTATGACCGTGACATACGCTATACCTTTTCTGTGCCAATTCTAGCAAGGACAAAAGCAACGACAGTAGCAATTATACGAGTATTTTAGTTTAAATAAAAAAAAATAGTAAAATTTGATAATGATTTATAACCATAATTAAACTCTTACATGAATAACCTTATTTTATTATGTAAAGATGTTTTTATCTTCATTTTATGTATGTTTGGATAATCTATATTACTGGAAACGAATAAGTACTTACACGTATATTATATTATAATAGTATCTGCAGTCATGTTACGTACATTCTACTTTTGCTAATTGTTATGTAAAATACTTTAAGTTATGTTAATGAAACACAGACACATGTCCATCTTTATACAGTATTAAAATGAACATCATTAGTAACTAATCTAAACTGAATGTTGTTGAAATCATACTATGCCAGAATTGCCCTTTTATATCAACTTACATGGACTAAGTAACCTCTTCAAGTGCAAAGATACCTAGCTGAGACATCAAATTTAGAAAAAATATTATATTGATAAAAAATCACAATTCAATTTTGAAAATAATCGAAAATCTGTTTTAAATTTACAATAATAAAGCTTATTGAAAAGTTCGTAAGTAGGGGCTCGATGTAAGTGACGTCATTTCACTTTTTAACAAGAAGTATAATTCTCATATTTTTTGTCCCCATAAGTAGATGTTAGTTGCTAGTTTCTGATTTGTTCTATATATTTTAGTCAAGAAAATGTTGTAATCAGAAAACAAATTTTTAATTAATTAAAAAAAATATTTTTTACATTATATGTGTGTGAAAAAATAACTATTATACTTTTTGACTGACTTATTATAGGTTTATATCTATTGTTATGAAGCTAAACTAAAATAACACTTGTCGTGGCGCAGAGGCACAAGTGTGTGACTGTAAACGCGACAGGTTGTGGGTTCGATTCCCACTTCAGGAAATGGAATTTTTTATTTCCTGGGTTTGGTAACAAGGCAAAGCGCGCAATGCCTCAATTCTGCGGAAAGTGAGGAGCGGAGTGTCTTAACACTAGGTTCCCTCTGCCTACCCTGCTATATGCGGGATACAGCGTGAAGCTAAAAAAAATATAACACGTTATACTAGAACCTAATTCCGTACTTATTAGCAAAACCTTATAAAATTATATATTAATATAATTTAACAAGTTTATTGGTAATGAGAATCCTCGCTTCATTACGATCTATGAATTATTAAGCGCGATTAGATCATCATATGTTTATCATTGCATGGGAAAATATTGTATGTCCTGGATATATTTCCGAGGTAGATGATATGTTTGATATGTATGAGATCATCTCTGAATGCACCTTCGAATAGAACTGACTAATCATTTTTGGCTACATCCTTATAATTAGCATAATATTATTCCGTTTTTTTATATAATAGCCCAAGTAGGCGTAATTGTATGTGTTTATGTGTACTTTGACAAGTTAATATAGTTTCGATAGTAATTTTGTTTTTTTTTTATTTTCTTACATTTTTTTTATATTACGTAGAAGCAAACACACACACACATATATATATATATATATATATATATATATATATATATATATATATATATATATATATATATATATATATATATATATATATTTATATCAAATGTCATTTTTACACTACATCATTTCTAAGTGTAACGTGAAGCATTTATCAGGTAGCTACTATTTTATAAAAGTGCTATCGATCTATTACTATAATATGAATATGCAAATAAAATAATTCTAAATAATAAATACCTATCTTTTAAATTCTTAAATGTCAAAAACTTAAAAAAAGAAACAGAATCTGTTCACAAGTTAGTAGAAACTCCAAAAAATGTTAACCATACAAATATTTACCACTATTTACCCCGCATTTTTACACATTAGCACCGCGCAAGGACAGGGTGCGAGAGGTTTCATTAGCGATCACTTAGAAAGGGTTGGCAGGTGGTCTTTGTTTAACGAGGCTGGCTTTGTTCTGTTAATGTACTTTAAAAACTTATCAAGGTATACTATACCAGGTGGCTTTCTTTGTAAGAGCATGTCTACAACATTTTTTTGTATAGTGCCATAACACACACGCGCCAGACTTCTAGTGATACGTTACTCCTCCTCCTATGCTTTCCGTTCATTTAACGATGTTGCTTTGCTGAATTGTGGAATCCAATGTATTTTTTTTGTTAGGCCGCAGAAATAATTATGAATTTTGAAACTAACTAAACTTTTTTCAGATTATAAAATAATACTTAGATTTATCAATGTAAAAACAAGTTTTTTTCACGTACAAAAAATATGATATTACTGTTTAATTCCTTTGATATTATATTAGTATTTAGCTTAAATTGCATCGTTTTACACCTTTTATTAAATTTAACACAAAAGTCAACAAACTTATCTCCAAATTCGAATTATGAGACCTTCATTTGACCTTTAAATATAATTTGTAATTATTTGTCACAAAAGTACCTATGTATATGTTTTAAAGTTATAACGTATGACCGTATGAGTTCAGTACTTTTCGTAGCTTATTATCGTATTAGGTAAATATAGAAGTAAGATATTAAAATAAAGCAAAAGCAGGTACATAACTAGACAGCCACTAGACACAACTGTAGTTGTACAATATTTCAATTCTTATCTGCATGCAAGGTCTCTGGTATTTAATTTAAAAATTCTAATGCTTATGATAAAATACCTGGCCACTAAAGTAGATGCCATGCATAAACAACTGCTCTCTATAGAATACACTGATGTACGAAGCAAATGAAATGCCTTTTATATTTTCAATATTGTAGAGCTTTTAGCTTATGTGAGGCCGTCATGGCGTTGCGATACAACATCTGATTATTTGTCAGTCTGTAGCGCGCTTAGTTGCGGGTTCGATTTCAACTCTGGCGTATGATCTTATTTAACTATTTTTTTCTTTCTTCGCTTCAGTAAAACAAAGCGCGATGTTCATTTTCGACGTTCACCGCAATGTTCAATTCGGGCGGAAAGTAAAGAATGATATGTGATACGAGATATACGGCGGGCCAGGTACTGACTGACTACCTCGAAAACCTTAAAAAAAAATCTACCGTATAGTTTTCTGTTTACTGTAGAAAATTGATTATTTTTAAAGTTTCGTATTATATCTGTAAATATGTCAGTACTAACCTTCAACAGTTAAAAAAAAAACATAAAATTTTGTTTATTCCATATCATACTTCATTAAACTGTGAAACAAAAATCAGCGACACGTGAAAAACCATAATAAAAACGTATAATTTTCCTTCATACTCTTACTATATATATATATTTAAGTACATCGCGACGCAAAAACTGTACTATAACAACCAAAACCTTTACGGTTTTTATAACTCTGTGTAACATTTCTTCAAGGAACCAAACAACATTTATGAATAGCATTAAATTATAATAGATA
The DNA here is from genome assembly GCA_033558755.1 of Philaethria dido. Taxonomy (NCBI): domain Eukaryota; kingdom Metazoa; phylum Arthropoda; class Insecta; order Lepidoptera; family Nymphalidae; genus Philaethria; species Philaethria dido. Next base: position 11,654 of record JAKGSA010001161.1, on the reverse strand, counting down.
CCGTATCCATGTTTCTTAGCTTACTCTCCGTAATTGTTAGCCATTTACGCCCTACCAGAACTAATGCGCCTTATCATAATTTGAATCTGCGTTCCGATGACTTAGATGACAAACCTGTGTTTTCTTACACGGTTATTAATTTTTTGGAGCTATACAATTCCGTTTAAATGGTAACCTTCCAGCGATAGTTCCAGTACCTGACCTTTGCGAGATTTGGGCTTCTTATCGGACTAAAAAGAGGTTGGACTAAATAGCTTTATAAGCTACAGAGCTTTTACTTTGGTGCAGTTTATCGGAGATAACTTCAGATTTGATCGTACCTAATGTATGTAATATGTAGCGTATATATCAGCTCGTCCTAATCAATTAGTTTTTATTCCCCAAGTTATTTTTCTTATCTCTCCTTATACTTATTTTATAAATAATATTTTGGTATAGTTGTTAATGAAAATAAATTATAATTATTAAATATGCCAGAATTATTCCTTTCAAATAATGATCTAAAAAATTGCTATAGGTTTTAATCTAAAATTTTATGGAAACACGATGATATTTATGGGAAATATATATGTGATTATAACAATATTTTGTTGTCATTTTTAATTGAGAGGAAGTGTCTTGTATTTGATATACATTACTGATAAAAAAGCAATTTTTTGCCAAACTACAAACCAACATCTAAAATAACCATTTAAAGTGACTTCAGCAGAACACAACTTTTAATTGGGCTTTGCTAGATGCCGATTGCCATAGACCTCTCTTATCAGCCATAACGTTATCAAGTGCTGCGATAGACACGAGCCTCAAGCAATTTATTACAACGATTTCAATAACTTGAAATAATCCACACAGTAATTTCTCCACTTGCTGTGTTCCCTTATCAAGTCATGCCATACAGTACAGGTCATCGACGCATTTAAGAAGTTATATCTATTGTACGTGTGCTTACCTATAACTGAAGTCACGGTTTCTTATTTCCATATTAATATTGCGAACCCTACGCTGGTAGGACCTGACCTACGACATTTCAACCAGTAGCTCCATCCCGCTCCGATGTACTATATCTGAGCACGTGCGAATGAGACACAAGACCGCCATAATACAATATCAGTTGTTTTATTCGATTTATAAGTGGCTAGAATTCAGGATCTACTGTTTCTCATATTGTTTCTTTAGTATCGCTTTGTAGATTCTGCGGTTTGGTTTTACACATGTGCATGTGTGTTCTGGTAGAAGCCGTGGAATCATATTTGTTACATAATAGCGCAGTTTTAGAGTATATATGACATTCAAAATGGTTTTTTTGAGTTTGGCGTTTTTATACTTTCTATATAAAAATATATATGAATACAGGAAGTACTTCAAGAGTTTCTCTGCATATTCCCCAGGGAATTAGTTTTTAAGACAAAGTATCTAATTTTTAGATTTCAACATTGATACAACACAAAAATTTTGTCATATTAATTTTCAATATTAATGTCACAAGCATATCAATACTCCCAAGTCTCTCTAATTAAGCCAGGCACACCAGTAGGAATAAGCGTAAAGTTATTTTCGAAATTCCAAGAGCTAACCGTTCAACTATATTCATAGTTATCTAGCAGTCTTTGACAATTTGCATTGTCTAAGAGGGTGTAACAGTTTCACAGATTCCTTTTATTAGGCAGCAATTTATGGGCTGCCATATATGGGTTATCAATAGCAAAGTAACAGAAAGTTTAGTTGGGACAGATTTGATTTATTGTTTTGTGTAAGCATTTCGACTGTACCAACTGCGCCAAACCCATTAAATTGACTTTAAACAAATTGTATACCTAATTTTTACCTATTATAGTGGTAATAATGCATTTAAAATAATTATTTGTTACAATACTACTTCTTATTTATTACTCAGACGCAAAAGTATGTATACTCGTACGTAGTTTTAATTAGAAAGGCAGTAGTATAATATTAACTGTAGCGTAAGTTTAAAATCCGTTACATTCACGCTTGTAGTGTCAGTCAACTAATTTAAAAGCGATGGTTTATTGGTCTAATATTTTGAATATGCAGACACAAAAAAAAGAATAAAAAAAACTTACTATATTACTATATTATCAAGAATATGTCCTAAATAGATAATGATAAGTAATAATATATTATGGCCAAATGAAACATTTTTTTAATAGATTCTAGGTTATTTTATTCTCTAGAAACAATATTACTTTAAAATTAATTTTTTCTAGATCCGTTTCTAGATTAAGCGTAAAAGAAAAACAAATATACACTCTTCCATCCTCATAAACTTTCGCATTTATAATATTATTAGCAATGTATATTTTAAATCGATTTAATACTTTACAAATATAAAGCTTAAAGAAATAAGTATAGATTACAAAACCGTACATTGATTACGATAAAATTATTGAAAACGTTTAGGAATGTCGATACATTTTCGATAAGTAAATTGCTGTTTTCAACGAGTCCCTAATACCAGAGCCCGCTAACAAGGCTGAGGGCGCGTATTTAAAATGATTACAAGCACTTTGCGTTGATTGGACGCATTTTGTGTATTTTTATGTTATTATTTGTCAGAAAAGTTGTAAAAGGTCTGTAAATGGTATTTAAAGTAATTGAATAATTAATATGTTGTGACAAAAAAGATTATTTTGAAACTTTATTGCACACAGTGTTATAGTCGACGACGTTGAAAGAGATATAGAAAGAACGGCATACAAGATCAGTGTAAATAGAAAGATATTACAAAAAATGAATGAAGTGATATATCTGCGACTATGTTAAGTAGAGATGGAAGATATGATATAAATGTGGAAAAGCGTATTGCTACCGGTACCTGGATTAACGGTGCTTCGCCTGCATTGATGGGACGGCAAAATGTCAGCATAGTTGCACGTATGGAAGACGTAACCTGTAACGTTATAGTAAGAATGAAGAAGAACGTGCTCAGGTGATGTGGGCACGTCAAGACAATTGTGAGAAAGACATACAACGCAAAAGTAAAAGAGTTACGAGTAGACCTTGGTTGACATTCTTGAATATAGACGAGGCAAGTGTGAAGGGACTTGTAACTTTTGGTGCATCGTTCTCTCTGACTACCTCGTTAGGAATAAAGGGGAAGCAAGAAAACAGTTGTTGCTTAAACATTTATGATTACAATTTTAACATAATATAGCTCCAACATGCCAACCGAAAACGTAAGCAAATTTTACACCCTTCTTTCCTGCTTTTGCCTTTTGAAAGTTGAAGCTGTGTCCGGATCCAACGAAAATACAATATTTTCATAGCATGAAGCCCAATCTGGATATCATCACCGGGATACCCAGGATAATATGTAAATACATCAAAACATGCTTTTTAGTTTAAAACAACTGTTATTTGAATATGAAGATGTTTGACCACCTGTCAATGAATAAATATACGGTAAACAAAAAACGCTTAAAGTATTTTGACAAGTTCATAACCATAAATGTCATTTAAAAGGTAAAATATTATAACTACTGGACTCTGATTTGTTTTCGCGAGAGGTTAACGCCCACATTAGTCAACGCGGAGATCGCCTGAGCCGTTTATTCTATATTCCAACGGTATAAAATTTAAATAATATTAAACTTTATTAAGGAATACACATAAGATGTTTCTTGTAGTTTCATTATCCAAGGCGATATACTAGAAGTTCAGTGATACCATTATCAACCACATTGGCTGAATTTAGCAACGCCCCGATCTGACCTCCTTCATGCTTCACAGGGCACGTTAAGTAGTCAGTTCTTATTGTCAGTCTAGCTACAACTACATTTGTTAAAAGTATCTAAAACCTTTTTCATTCTGCCAAATCTAAAAACAAAATAATTAATGGTCATAAAGTGCTTCTACTCAAGCAAATAATATTTAAAAATATGAATGGAATATAACATTTTTTATATTTAGTAATTTGTTCACTCTATAAATAAAGCAATCTTTATGCTTATTAATTCATTTATATTTAATAGAAATGTATATACTAATAATGATAGTCCATTTGTTACCTATTCACCTGTGGTACAGGATCGTTTCCATAAATAGTATATGAACCCCCGAATATGGCGATGAATCCGATACTCTGCACAGTTGTGTGCTTGAGACGTCAAATTTCATATGCCTATTTCTCATCAAATATTTATATAAGAAACCATAAAAGTATACACTTGAACATATAATCTGTGTCAGTTACTTAAAACATATAGGTGTAAAAAATAGTAGCTATTAGAGTTAAAAAAACAAGAATCAATAAGCCACGCCTATTTCCTTTTCAGGATTTCAAAATACCCACATCGGATTGGTTTTGCTTCAATTAAAGTGTTTGATAAACTTTTAGCATACCATCTTTAGCAATACTTAAGAGGAAGATTTATCACCTACCATATATGGAACCACCAATGAGGCTCCACTGTGATATTGCATAAGAAAAATATTGATTATGACTTGAATCTCAAATAGCAAGCTATACCTAAATATGTACTGTAAATAAAAATATATGTAAATAATTGTATTCTTTGCAACGATTACGTAATAAAATAGTACCTAAATATAATATTTTCTTTTTTGTGTAATAATTTAGTAAAGCCAAATATGAAAATTAGAATTTCTATCATATTTATGGGCTAAATTAAATAAAATTTAAAAAGGATTTATTTCTTAACACCTCATTATATTCAATTTCTTCCGTATGCAACAGGAAGGACACAGAGAAACTGGTGGATATTATATCTAATGTTCCACTTTTCAGCTCGAATTCACGACATTGTGTGTTGAGTAGCGGATCTTAACACCGCTTTTCAGAACATATAAATGAGAATAATTTTAACATAATCCTTTCTTTGAGTAGGGATCGAACGCATATTTATTGGGTTTACAATCATACGTCATAGTGCTGCGATGGTCGCATTGAATATTATAATTTTTTATATACATTTAACTATATGATTACGTATATATTTTTTTTTTAAAAAAGATATTTAAAATATAATGAAATCTAACTTATTATAGGAGTGATTGAATGATTATATATATTTTTTCTATTTGCAGGTGTTAAAGCGTGCCTGGCTGAAGGGGTGGCGCGCTAATGATGACAACTGTGACACGTCGGGACGCCACTCTGAGCGCGCCACTGTCACACTCGTCTTACAATCATGTTCACGAGGTTAGCTTATTTATATCATGTCTTATATTACACGTATCTAAGTATACATATACATCGTTTTGAAAACTATTAAAGTAGCTTTCGTTTTGTCCCTTTTTTCTGCACAGCAGGGTAGGCAGGGAGAAGTAATATGTTAAAACACTCCGTTCTCTACTTTCTGCCTCAACTAGAGACTTTGCATGTTGAATGGCGGAATTTAACTCCGCACTTTTATCGAGCGAAATACTTTAAATATTTCCTTTACTGGTGATCGTCAGTCACAATCATAACAGTTAAATGCTGTCCCATTGCTGCACGATGTGGGCTCAATAGTAATTAAAATGAATAGATAATTATTTGTAGTGTTGGAACCTAAGAAAATATGTAGTATTTAGAATGCTTTAAACTTGGCAAGAAAACACAAAGAATTATGTAAGTAATTATAAAAATAGTCTATTATGACATTTTAATACCTCTTTATTGAAATTCCTGACGCCCTACCATATAGGCTATTTTATATTATTTACCTTAAAAAATAACGTAATGAGTGTCAGGTACAAAGATTCATAATTGATTTAAAAATACGTGATTATATTAATCTAAGCATAAAAGTTTTACAAAAATATATATGTAAAATACATATTTTTCCACGAAAATCTAACGTCTCCCTATAATAAATATAGGTACGTATTAGACGAGCTAATATAATTTAAATCAAATATATTTGAAGTATAGGTATAGCGTATTATTTGCTTTACAATGATAGATGTAGCAAAATCTAGTAAGAACCAGTTATGAAATCACAAAATTTGTAAATAGATGACCATTGAAATATATTATAATTGTTTCGTGACTTAACGACGGCGATACGTACACAGCAACCGTTACGTTAAAAGAGTACACAAAAAATTTACACCTCACGCGTATGCGTATCTAAATTATGGCGAAATTATAAAATGTTATAATTTTTAGATTCAACTTATAGAATATGAAAACTTGAATTGAAACTATTTTAACCGGATTAATCGCGTACATTTTAGTATTAGGAAATACATTTTTGGAAACCAGACGAACACTTTATAGTAGTCCGTGGTCAAAGGTAGACTCGTCGAACGAAGTCGAACGTCGGGTTACCAAAATTGTATTTCCGACTTGAAAAAACGGAAGAAGTCCTTAACGAGACTGTCCTTAATTTTTATGTGTTCGCATATAACTTTTTACAAGGTGTATTGATAATTCTCTTTTTACATGATAGGTAGTCCTTCTAATGCGGACCACATTTAAATTTCGTTGAGATCTGACAAGTAGTTTTTGAATTATTCGTTATAATTTTATTTTCAGTGCATTTTATTTGAAATTGGTTTTTCCTTGTGATAAATTTAAGTTATCTCAAGAATAAGCAGTAGACATATTAGTAGTTGTTTTTTTTTTATATTAAAAAGAGAAACAATGTATTTGATTTAAGATAAAAAAAACTGTTCGTAATATCCTAAAATAAGTACAATATATTAGCTTCTTCATATTTTCAATATTTAAGAAAATTTAATCTAGATTTTGTTGAATACATCGAGCTCACTGTAACTGATACATGAAATGTATTTTCGGTAGTTATGTACGCATGTAATAAGTAATAAATATGGTAATAGTGCTAAATAATGACGTTTCACACAGGCGTGTTTGAGCAGTGACGTATGAAGTGCTAAAGTACAGTGTTGTAATACGAAAACTAGTATACGTATCTATATTTACTTTAGATATTAAATAGAAAGAAATAATACTATATATACATACATATGTGTACATACATACATACACAATATGGTTTACATTCTTAACCATATTATTTTTATTGTCCTTCTTGTTCATCTTCTGTATATAAAACTCTTGCTTTATCAAGTAACTGACAGACAACGCACAGCCGAAACTACTGGACAGTACATGTTCTTTGGGGAGTGTAGGGAAGCACATAGACAAAAGTTTTTTTTAGCTTCACGCTGTATCCCGCATATAGCAGGATAGGCAGAAGGAACGTGAGAACCTAGTATTAAGATATCCCGTTCCCCACTTTCCGCCGAATTGAGGCATTGCATGCTGACTGTCGGAACTGAACGGCGTGCTTTGCCTTGTTACCTAACCCATGAGATGAAATGACTCATGACTTTTACATTTCCTGAAGTGGGAATCGAATCCACAACCGGGCTCGTTTACAGTCGCACGCTTATGCCTCTGCGCCACAAGTGGCTACAACTATTGTTCTTATAAAAGCAAACAAATGGGATATTTATTACAATTTACGCTTTCGAATTGTAAATTTATAAATTTTATTCTAATTTCACTTTTTTAATTTCTTACCACACTTCTTGTTAATTTGTGCAAAAAAATTTTATAATTTTTTAGGCTTTGTAGGCTGTGACATCGTGGCGCAACTGAAAATATTATTTAGTTGTACGCTTTAATTGTGGAAAAACTTCCTAATAAAGACTATGTTATAATATATAAAATTGTATCCTCACAGATTGTATCCGTACTAGACATGAATAGGTAAATAAGTTGACTTTATATTTTTTAAATATTAACAGGCATATGGATTGTTTTATTTATAGGGTGATCAAATAATTGAATACAAACAGTTTTACAGAAATCAAGCAGATAGGAGATCACTTTCAAAAAAAAAGTATTTAAATAAGGTAAAAACATAATTTACAGATAAAAAATATGCATTTTTGATTTAACCACTACTATCGACGCTAATATATATTTGTACACAAATTCTCCTGGTCACACACAAATATACTTTAGCCTCGATTTTCGAGTCTTGATAGAAGACATTCGGTATTTATTCACAAGGATAACATTTAATCTCACTTATGTTATAAATTTGAATGTTTGTCCAGATTGATAGCTGGATGTTTTTCAGTCTTTTATGTAAAAACTACTGGACTTCTATCTAGAAGTCTAGTAGTTCTGCATCTGCCGAACTCTATATAAAACTTTACAGTAATATTGCTTATACATCATTATTATATTTTATAAAGATTTATTAAATTTGGCAATTTGGCTCTAATACAATGAAATGTCAGTACTAATCACAACTGTTCATTATTGTATCAAGTTCCATTTCAAATATAACAAGTTATATATAAATCAAAATCCAATTTTCTCTTTAACATTAATCGTATAAATATATCTTATAAAAATATTTAAGTACTCAAAACGTCATGACATTTTTAACATGGCATAACTATTTACTTTTATGATTAGGGCTTTCTTAATTTGGCGTCGACCGTGCCTGATCCATTAGCGAGAAATTATCCCGTTAATATATAAAGAAGAAACATACTGTATACAAATATTTAATGATAAAACAGATATCTGTATGAATGTTTGTGTCGCTTGATAAATGTATACTTAAGCTGGGTAAACATAAATTTTGTAAAGATCTTTTTATATAAATTAATTGAAATAAAAAAATATTAGCCTATATAAATACAGAATTAAATTACAAAGTATAACAGGTTGCTTTTTATTAACTTTGTTAAGTTAAAATTATTAACCGTTTTTTGCCTACCCTGTTAAAAAAGTCAGAGTATCCCACGTAGGTTCTCTAGATGATAGTTATTAGAATATTTATTAGTAGCTCCTTTGAGGTGTAAATTATGCATTGCCGTAGCTACGTGTATGTCACTTTATATAAAACTGTATGTCAAACATATAGTTGAAAATATTACACATATCATCTACACCATATGGTGTGATATATTTTTTTCAATTAATATGTTTCTGATAGAATTATTAAAATTTGGACTTCTTGTATTTCTTCTCCACTTTTACTGTGAATATGTCAAATTATATACTCTTCCATCTGTATAATTTTAGTCAAAGTCAAAGTCAAATAATTTTATTCAAAATAAGAAGTTACAAGCTTCATTTTTTGAACGTCAAATAATTTATCAGTATAAAGACACAAATAAACGAGTGTTACCGTATAGTTTACTATATCTGATAAATGTATAATATGATGATAAATGAATGACAATAGACATTTTAAAATTACAGGATTGATAAACTGTCTTGAAATCTCTTTAGATTCAAGTAATATATATTACTACACTCTCCGTCATATAGAAGCAACTTGTGTTCTGTATACGTGAGTGCGTTTTCCAAAAACTGATAATAAAGTTTTTATAAGATTTTAAGCTGATTACCCATTTTTTTAATTACTTGCAGAAGTGACTTTAATATGACTGTAGTACAAATGATTTTTGATGATTGATGATATTTTATTACGTATAGTGTATTATTTGTAATAGTAGAAATCTAGTGTAGTGCTACTATTACTTATATAACAAATTAATATTGGAGCTTTCAACAAATGTTAGTTTCCATTATCTTAAAGAACATTCCTGGTTGATTTATTAAGACTGAATGTTCCACACATAACTCAAATTGTCTCTATTTTTTGTTCGCTACAAACCACTCAAAATAACGTAATGCGCGTAAGACCATTACGAGTTTTAAGGTTGTACATACATGTAGCTATACTATACTTATATTTTCTGGCATCTTTATATTATATGAGGTAGACAGAACTTAGTGAAATATCTTTACTTCTAAAAAGAGTGTAGAAAGGTACCATATCTTTCTTCCTCCTCAATTAGAGTCTTACTACGTTGAGAGACGTCAAAGTCGCACTTCAATTTACCGGAGCAGTGAAACACATAAGTTCTGAATATAAGCAATCCCACTAAAAGAATTTAAACTGATATTCGGCACGCTAGATCAAGCGTTTTTATTTTCTTAATGTTAATTTATATTGCAGCCTGTTAAGGCGCAGCAGCGTGCGACTGTAAAACGCGACAGGTTCTGGGTTCGATTCCCACTCCAAGAATAAAAATATTAAATAATATTTAGTATTTTCATTTCCTCAGGTAACAAGGCAAAACGCGGCGTTGAGTTCCTCTAATCAGCACGCAATGCCTGATTCCAGTGGAAAGTGGGGAACGGAAATGTTAATGAGAACGGAGTGACTTATCGCTAGATTCTTGAGTTTCCTCTACCTATCCTGCTATGTACGGGATATAGTGTGAAGCTAAAAAAAAATTATAAATATTAAAAATTTATATATAAATTAATCAATATTTTTACTATTTGGCGATACAAGGGATATTTAATAAAAACAATCATATGGTATGTTATGAGTAACGACATTCCTGGAAAACATATAGTGATAGAAGAATTCTTGCTATTGCAATATTAAAGATAACTAAGAACCAAAGTACACATATTTTTATTTAATTATTTATAAACGTGCTAACAGTGGACTACAACCTTATTATACTTTCGTTGAAATGAGCTATTTGTATTAGGCATAAGATGACTTGCTCTTATTGTGGTCGGCTGAGACTGATTTACGAAACTTGAAAAATCTGCTACGACATGTTTTATAAAACTCAAACAAAAATTTGTTAAATTTTTCCATTTATAAAGGAAATTTAGTGAATTTTTATGTGTAACAATTTATATTTATGTATAATTAATCGACTAAATTTTAAAATTCTTCAATTAGCATATATCCGAAATTGATCTTTCATCTAAGTGACATCCCAAATAAGCTATTATACTCGTATAATTATAATAAGTACTCTTTTCTTAAAACAATAAAAAAGAAGGCCACATTTTAATTTCTCAGCTAAGCATTTTGAATTTTACTCAGTTTGTGCCCATCGGTTCATTTATATCAATCAACACGAACTGTTATAAAACTACGTACACTAGTGAAGTTGTATCGGAATAAAGGAAGAAGAATGTCACCTCGGTAATCCCATAACCCGTTGCCGCGTCGCAGCCCATTAATCAAACACTACAAAGTATACATTTGATTCGGGCACGTGGACAGACGTGGATAGACGTAAGCCGATCAAAGATGCTTTAACTTCTTACAAGTGTTAACGGATAGAAAAATGGTTATTTGTTTTTTTTTTGTATTATTGGTGAAAAAAAAAGTATCTTATATAAAGCAGGGTAGCCAGACGGAACTAGAGAACCTAGTGTTAACACTCCGTTCTCTATTAACATTTTCGTTCCCCACTTTCCGCCGAATTGAGGCATTGCGTGCTGAGCAACGGAACACAACGCCGCACTTTTCCTTGTTACCAGAGCGATGAAATAAAAATACTAAATATTATTTATCATTTCCATGTCTTGGAGTAAGTATCGAACCCACAACCTGTCGCCGTTACAGTCACACACTTGTGCCTCTGCGCCACGACAGGCTGGGAATATTATGTATGTTATATATGTAGGTATTGAATATATTTCAATAACTATATAATATTCCCGAAATCAAATTTATATTAGCAAAATCTTTTAAAAATTAATAGAAGGCATAATATGGAAGAACCTGAGGGAGAAATTATGAAAATAATATAGGGTGTCCCAAAATTAACGCAAGATTTGAATTCGAACTGCAGCCGCTAAGCTTTCACTATTTTTGAAA